>OZ017742.1:247093403-247391033 GCA_963969285.1 Odontomyia ornata | reverse complement strand
CTTCAATTTGCCCTCTATTGTTTGGAATGATCTTTTTATTTTCCTTTTTTTTTCACCTAATTCAACACTATTCCTAATGCCAATAACAAAGTACTTGATCTTGTTGTTTCCAATTTGCTATCTTCTTCTCTGTCCACATCTGCGGCACTCTCATCTTTTGTCAAACCTGATCCTCACTATTCAAAGCTCTCCATTGAGCTTGCTATCACATCTTCTCGTTCTTTGAGGAATTCCTCACCTTCCCGCTTTAATTTTTAAAAAGTTGATTTTTTGAGCATGAAAGCTGCTGTGAATGGGTACTTCGTCTTCAGCAATCTCTATAATGAAGATTGTGTTGATAAGCTCTATATGTTTCTCTCGTCATTAATCTCGAAATTTACTCCTGTGTTTCCAGCAAGAAGACCTAAAGATGCTCCTTGGTTTAATTCAGATGTTGCCATTGCAACTAAAGCAAAAGATGCCAGAGGTCTTCCAATTGACCTCGCTAAATTCAAAGAGCGTCGTGCCGCGGCCAAGAAAATTGCCACCTCTGATCTTCATGCATATGTTAATGTCGAATCAATTTCGTGCGTTCTGGTCGTACGTAAAATCGTTAAGGAGCTCTCATCATGTTCCTGATAATTTCAGTCTAGATGGCGTGACGCCGTCTACTCTCCAAGAATCTTGTGAACTCTTCCCTTCTTATTTTTCTTCTTTTTTCGGTAGGGCTAAGCATTCCCCTTCCTTCAACTTATCCTCTTGCTCTTTTTCCTGTACTACTTTTCGTACCAGCCCCTTGCAGGTTGAGCTGCTCTTAAATAACCTTGACAGCAGTACCAGTGTGGGCCCTGATGGCTTTCAAATTTTTCTAGCAAAATTTTTATCTTCTTCACTTTGTGTTCCCCTTTCAATTATTTTTATTTATCTTGTAGGGTTTTCCCCCCCCCCTACCAATGGAACCTTGCCCACATTTTTCCTCAAACTATCGTCCTATTTCCCTTCTTCCTTATTTTGGTAAAATCCTTGAAATTTTTAGCTGTTCAACAGCATGGTTTTGTCAGAGGAAGATCTACCCTTACAAATTTACTTTCTTTTACCCATCATATTGCAACTGCCCTCGATCAGCAATAACAAGTGGACGTTCTTTTTACGGATTTCTCTAAAGCCTTTAACTCAGTGGATCACTCTCTCCTATTTGAAAAACGTTCGGGTTCAATGTCCCTATATGTCTTTATTCCTGGCTTCTCTCCTAACATATGTCCTGAATGGTCAATGTGTTGTCACTGTTAACTCTTGCTTCTCTTTTTTTTTCACCCCAGCTCGGGAGTTCCGCAAGGTTCAATACTTGTTCTCACATCCCCCTGTCTCCTTTATGCTGATGACATCAAGATTTTTCGAGTTATTGATTCCCTTTCAGACGTGGATATCCCTCAAATCGATCTTCAGCGTCTTAGTGACTGGTTTGAATCAAATCAAATGTTTCCAAATGCCATCAGATAACATTCTCCTGTAAAAAATTTCCTCTTCTCTCATCGGATAGGCTTGTTGGTATCCTTTTGAGCAATGTAACCTCCTTTAAGGATCTTGGTGTACTTTTCGATTGTAAGCTGAAGTTTGATCTTCCCATTGAGTTAGTTCAACGCAGATTCACATGATCTCCTTTCTTCAAACTCAACCTTCCTTACTCCCTTTATGATGACCGTCTATATATTTTGAACCTTCCTTCCGTCGAGTCCAGACGATTTTTCCTTGTCGAATGTCCATTATTCAAGCTTCATCATAGTATTTTACCTCAAAATGTATGCAGGCAAACTAATATATTCGACGCTGCTCGCCCTAATAGATCCTTGCTTCAATTCCATTTTCCGTATGCACGTATTAACACCTTCTTCCATTCTCCCTTACTACGCTTACTCCGTATGCACAACCAGCGAAGTCTTCGTCCTCTACTACAGTCTCTTGGCGTATTTAAAAGTTTTATGAAAAATCAAATTTATAAATACTCCTATAATTCTTATTTTTCGATATCATTGAACTGTGATCTTTTTCTTTAATTTTTTCCCTCTTTTGAATTCGTATATTTGTATTTTTTCTATTAATTGGCGTGTAATGTACTTGTCTGTAAGTCGATTTTTGAAATAAATAAATAACTTTATGGTGTCTTTTTCGGCCAGGTGAACAATGGCTATGCATTGTTACTTGTTGTTTCCTGCATCAAACTTGTCTTTACTCCGCTTAGTCTTGAATTTTTCTTATCCATGGACTCTTCTACCTCAGCCAAGTCTATACATAACGCAGTCATGGTGCCTTACCATAAGGGTTGCTATGGATCCGAGCAAGGTTACTGCCACTTTCTAACCTAGGACCTTTTTGACTACATCGCGGAAAGATTCCTTGTTTGTTACCTCCTCCAAATTTCATCAGTAGTCCGCCCGACTGGTTGGCTCCTCTGCTTTCAATCAACTGCGAGAAAATTCCCGATATGGGCTCGGAACTATTTTAGCTCCAGGATCCCATTCCTGATGCCTTAGCTAGAGTTCTTTTAAGCGTCAATAGCGGCTTTGATTCTGTTAAGGACCATTCCGATCTTCCGAATAGTCCATTTTTTGTGATACTGAACGTTCTCCTCTTGAGGGAGGTTCTCACAATTTAAATACTTTGGTAGTGATGGAAGCAACATATCCCGATAGTACGTTCTTAACCGCCTTACAAGGTGCTTTCCAAAATAAACGAGACTGAGCTAAAATAGAAACGACAGGAGCTTTGTTCTGATCAATTCGAGTTTATTTATTCAAAATAGTCTTCTCCGGCCTCGGTACACTGTTTTGCGCGATCCAAAACCTTTTTGAAAGAATGTTTCAGTTCATTGACCGGAATGTCCTTCAGGATGTCGATACAAGCCTTTTGGATGCCCCCTACGGACGCAAAGCGTTTTCCTTTCATGGCCAAATGCAATTTTCCGAATAGGTAGAAGTCACAGGGAGCCATATCAGGTGAATACGGTGAGTGATATATGGTTAAAATGCGATTTCTAGTCAAAAAATCAGTCACAAGAGTGGATCGAGGAGATGGTGCACTATCATGCAATAAGAGCCAGCTTACTCCTTCACGGTATTCAGGTCGAATTTGACGAGTGCGATGTAACAAATGCTTCAAAACGCCAAGATAGAAAATTGCATTGACGGTTTGGCCCGTTGGCACGAACTCTTGTGGACAATTCCCTTGGAATCGTAAAAACAAATGAGCATCGACTTGATTTTTGACTTCTCCAAACGCAGTTTTTCGGGTGGTGGCTCGTCTGGGGCTTTCCATTCTGCACTTTGACGCTTTGTTTCGGGTTCATATTGGAAACACCACATTTCATCACCAGTTACAATGTTGCAAAGGAAGTTCTCGTCTTTTCTCGCCTCTTTAATGATGCCTTTCGAATGTTGAATTCTAAGCAATTTTTGGTCATCAGTTAACTTGTGCGGAGAACAAAACGTGCACAGTCCTTTCGTAAGCCCAAATGATCGGTTAAAATGCGATAAATCGATGTTTTGGAGATATTCAATTCCGATTCCATGAATTTCAAAGATGATTTCGGCTGATTTTTGATAAATTCACGCACAATTTCGATGGGACTTTTGGTGATCACTGATTTTTGGCGATCCGAATGTTTATCGGCATTTATGTCCTCACGACCGTCTCTGAAACCTGTAAACCACTCACGAACTCTGGCACGAGATAGACAATCATCGCCATAAACTTTTTTCATCAATTCAAATGTTTCGGTAAATGTTTTACCGTTTTTAAAACAAAATTTGATATTAGCTCTTTATTCGAAACTCATTTTTGTACCGATGACATAAACATACTGTCACTTTAGACGCAATAACTTCGCTTCCACTGAACCGCATGTCACCAAACTTTCACTGGAAGTCATGAAGGGATGTAACTTTCCAACGCACTATATCATTTACAGATGGCGACAAAAGTCTCGTTTATTTTGAAACGCACCTTGCAGTGCGGTCATTTAGCACCGGCTTCTCCAGTGACCTTTTCGCTGCACAGGGTGCTCCGGCGTGCGCAGCGTTTTCTTGCTATGCCCAAAAGCGGGAAGCATCTCTGGTCGATACTGACTCTCCGTTTTATTCCGTTCGTTCATCTTTTTGTCGCCTGACTTTGTTGTCATCGTCATGGTTGCTACAATTGTTGTAATTGACGCTGTAGTTATTAAGGAGTCAGTGTGATTGGATCCCCCTCGGAGCGACTATATTGTTCTTATGTGTATTCGTCTCATTAGTTCCATGGTTACCTTTGCAAAGCAAAGATGCTATGTGAGGTTTGGCACTATTCATTATGGGAACCGGTGTTCAGAGCTAGACTGGCACTAATCGAGAGTCTGTCTCAACTGAATATACACCACAAGTTCAATGGTGCCAACTTTGAACATCCTCTGAGAGCTACCAAAATTCCAGAAACGGTATGAGATTAAGATTGGTGCCGTTTGCGCGCGAATTTCACCTTGGCATTATCGTGTTGAACGACTAGGCCCAAAATATTCTTATATGTCCAAACATTTCTGCGAGCTACTGTCGCAATTGTTATCGTAGCTATTAATAACATCAAGATCAATAAACGGATGTACTCGAAAGCACAAAAATCGACCAAGCATGGTCAATATCTGAAAGTGACGTCACTGCGGGGTATTCAGAATTGCTCGAATATTCCAGGTAGTTATCGCCAGAACATTCACCAATATACGAGAAATGGATTGAATGACTAGAGACCCTATATACCTACCTACTGACCAAATTAAACACTAGCTGTTTGGCTACAGTAGTTGCTTCCTGGTTGGCAATGGGGTAGACCTTGGGCCACTTGCTCTCCATTCGGATTCAGGAAAGGGTCCTGCGATGTCAACAGCAATCCTTTCAAACGGTACCCCCACGTTATAGGTTTGCATTTGTGCTCTCAGTCGTCGCATTTAACCTTTGACGGAAGCACAAATCGTGCATCTACGACACCAGTCCCCTACGTCTTCTCGAGCGTGGAGCCAGTAAAACCTTTCCCGCAATTTCGCTAAGGTCTTGTTAACACCAAGGTGGCCTCCCGAGGATCCTTCATGCATTTTCTTAACTACATCGTGGATTCGGCTTTTAGGAAGTATAGTTTGCATCCTATAGGAGCTGTCATCCGCCGTTCCCCATTTCCGCTTGAGTACGCCAGCCTCCACCTGAAAGGAGGTCCATCGCGCCCAATCGCTTTTCAGGGTTGCGCCATGCCTCGAAACGTGCTTCCACTCAGGTCACCCAGTTGTCTCCTGCCATACGAGCAATGGTCCGATGTCTTCATCGGCTAGCTGGGCGTTTCGGATCTCCTCCAATGACCAACCTTCATCGAATTCGGCCGTTATCGCTTGCAGATCAACGGTCAGCTCCTTTTCCTCGATCCGCCGGCGATGCTTGCAGTTCGGTGGACATGGACGACGAGATAGGGCATCAGCATTTCCATGAACTCCGCCCTTGCGATGAACAATTTTGTATTCGTATGACTGCAATCTTTCAATCCATCTCGCAACTTGTCCCTGGGGGTTTTTGAAGTTAAGCAGCCATCTCAGCGACGCATGGTCTGTTCAGAGAACGAATTTCTGGCCATATAGGTACTTGTGGAACTGCTTCGTGGCCTCTATTACAGCCAATAGCTCCTTCCTAGTCACGCAGTAGTTGATCTCACTTTTTGAGAGAACTCGACCGTAAAATGAGAGGGCTCTTTCTTCGCCATCAATCTGCTGGGAGAGTACAGCTCCAATCCCACCGTTGTTCGCATCGGTGTCAACTACAAACATTTTTCCAGGTTTTGGATATGGCAGCACAGGTGATTCACACTGCTTCTCCTTCAAGGTCTCAAAGGCTGCCTGGCATTGTTCATTCCAGACATACGGACGATTTTTCTCGGTTTGCTGATGGAGACACTTAGCTATTTTGGCAAATTCTTTCACGAATCTTCAATAATAAGTCGCCAGACCCAAAAAACTTCTAGTTAGTGCTTGTTGTTTGGTGTTGGCCAGCTTTTCACGCCTTCAATTTTCTCAGAATCTGGTTTCACCCCTTCTGCTGATACAACGTGTCCCAAGTATTTTACTTCAGCTAAAAAAAGGATACACTTGTCAGGACTAATTTTCAGATTCGCCAGTCGGAATCGGGAGAAAACCTCTTCTAAGTTCCGCACATGCGCTTCGAACGTTCTCCCGATAACAATGATGTCATCTAGGTACAAGCAGTTTTTCCAGGGTAGGCCTCGTAGCATGTATTCCAGCAGGCGTTCGAGGCTGGCTGGAGCCCAAATGGCTTCACCACAAATCGCCACAATCCGGTCCCAACTGAAAATGCTGTGTTCTCTCGGTCTTTCTTGTCGATTTCTACCTGCCAGTAGAGATCGAGTGTAGAAATCCATTTTGCGTCGATTAAATGCGATGCGTGGAAGCGGGTAACTATCTTTCTCGGTGACGTCGTTAAGCTACTATAGTGCACACAAAAACGAATGCTACCATCCTTTTTCTTTACTAGAACTACTGGTGCGGCCCATGGACTAACAGAAGGCTCGATAACACCTTGTTTTTCGATGTCCGAGATCAGTGCACTCACTTCTCCTTGTTTGGCTATAGGAAGACGTCTTGGTGCTTGTCGAATTGGCCTGGCTCCCTGTGTATCTATGACGTGAGTTACCATACTCGTTCGGCTTTGGTCATCCGGGCTTGTTGAGAAGATGTCACTGTACTTGGTGACCAGATCAGAGTCTCGCTAAAATAGCTGCACTGGCAATTTGATCTGCTTCAATATTGCAGACGTGGATTCCCGGGCTTTGTCTGTGTCTTGCCTTGCTTTACAATGTTGGTCGTGAATGGCTTCCAAAGAGGTGATGGTGGAAACAGGCTGGCAGCTGCCGATGACTTCTCCCGCTTTGATACTCGTGATTGAGTCTGCGGTGTTAAGGCCTCTAACCGGCACATATCCGTTCCTTATAGATCTTACAAGGCTCCGTCTTACAATCAAACTGCGCAATGCCGATGTCATCGTTGGCTCTATCTGATAAGATCGGTTGTCTCCAGAATCACCATCAAGCTAGGCCCATACGATGCTCTCGGAAGATTGCGGTACATCAGTGTCAGCACGTATTACTACATTCATTTTGAGAATTTGAATGCTTGAATCCTCCATCAATGCTTCGAAATTTCACCATTTCAATAACCGTTTGCCCAAATCCAACGTGATTCCATGTGGTCGCAGAAAATCCATTCCGAGGATGCAGTCATCCACAATGTTCGCGACCAGAAAATTATGTCGGAACGCAAGGTCTCCCAACTGTATCTGGAGGTCGACCTCTCCATGGACAGGTGCAGTTTCTCCCGTAGCTGTCCGTAGTGAGAAAATCCTGCCCTTGTGAAGTAGTTGTTGCCTCACTAGGTCTGGTCGGGTAATCAATCGGGTTGCACTAGTGTCGATTGTTATGGTGCAATGTTCTTCGTCAACTTGACCCGGGAGGCATAAGTCTGTGTCTCCACGATGTAGTCTTGACACGGTGGTGGTAGTGCTGGGGACGTCGATCCTTCTAGCCAACCTGTGCCCCACGAAGTTGGTTCTTACATGTTTACCGACCCCTCAGTTTGAATAGCTTCTGTTCTGAGCTCCTGACTCGGTCTGGATCTCCTCCTAGCTGCACACTTCTTGCAGTCTCTTTGCAGGTGCCCCTTCTCACCGCAATTCCAGCATCTAGGCGCACCATTTACCTACGGGTCTCGCTCAATTTCCACGCGCTCACACCTGCACTCATCTGCAACTACCTCGCGAACCCGGGCAGGGGTACGAGTCACATTTTTCGCTGCCTCAAAGTTCAGACTATAAGCGAACGCGTCCTTAAGCGTTTGCTTTAGAGCTAAACGCACAGTTTGTTGCAATTCCTGGTTCTTTAATGCACTGATGAATGCTTCTGTTGCTGCGTCGTCTCGATGTTCTGGGTCATAAGCTGGGTAAGCGAAAAGTGCCAGTCGCTCAATGTCTTGGGCTAGCTGCTGTAAGGTTTCGCCAGACTTCTGCATCCAATGCCGTAGCTGTGACCGATAAATCTGCTTCAGATGATCGTCTCCATAACGCATGTCGGGCACATTCATTATAGCAGCCGAGTTTGAGTGCAACTCAATGGAGACAGTCTGCAAAAGCTCGGCAGCTGGGCCTCTTAGAGCAAGAATTAATGCAGTTACTTGTTCCTGCTCATTCCAGTGATTTGCCCTAGCGAGCCTCCGCGAGCTACTGTCGTAATTGTTATCGCAACTATTAATAACATCATGATCAATAAACGAATGTATTCGAAAGCACAAGAATGGGCCAAGCATGATCAATATCTGAAAGTGACGTCATTGCGGGGTATTCAGAATTGCTCAAATATTCCAGGTAATTATCGCCAGAAAATTCGCCAATATACGAGAAATTGATTGAATGACTAGAGACTCTATATAAAGCCGAGCTGAATGAATGGGGAGATACAGTAAAACTGCGATAGAGTGGAGCGCGAAGTAAAGGCGATATTGATTGATAGTGGAGTGATTTTCGTGACACAGACA
This sequence comes from Odontomyia ornata, assembly GCA_963969285.1. Lineage (NCBI taxonomy): Eukaryota > Metazoa > Arthropoda > Insecta > Diptera > Stratiomyidae > Odontomyia > Odontomyia ornata. Next base: position 247,382,452 of record OZ017742.1, on the reverse strand, counting down.
GTTGTTACATAAATTGATAGAGAAGTGAAAAGCAAAATTATAAAATAGTGATACTAATGATTGCGCATGCTTAGTAAATAAACTTTTTTAACTTAATTTAAAAGACAGTGCGTTTTCACTTTCCCGGAACATTAAAATTATTGGCCGCGAACCAGAACACGCGACAATATCATGTCCGCCAGTACGGAATATCAGTTCCGATTTATTGTGAAATTGTATTCCATATATCAAAGCAAGGTTGTAGTCCTCTGAGTAATTTTGCGTTTTCCAGCGTGCACCATGAGAGAGCTACATCGATCAGAATCGAAGAATGTTTAACAAAGTGACAGCTGCTAGAATGCATAAAATTTTAAAAGGGATCGCCAAAAACAATCTTCTTCAAAGTACATTTGTGTAATGCATAAATTTAACATTTGTCGGAGACACTTTTTTCCCACGATTATTGTATATCAAAATATACAACACTTATTACCAACATAATTAATTAAACTACATCATTTATTATTATTGTATTTATGATAAAAAAAACAAAAAACTCTACACTTCCTTCCACCGCCAACCGTTTTGATTGGATTCACCTCCGTCAGTTTAGATACGATGATTAATGCGAATTGATAAAAAAGTGGGCAATTTCACTTTGCATGGGAGATAGATAATAATATAATAATAACTACGTAAAACGTCTGCAGTAGATGTGAACACAAGCGGGTGTCAAGTGATATTGTTCGGCGGAAAAAAAGTTTAGGTATAAAAAGGCAATCTTTCGTGTTAAACGGTTTATGAATTAGTATCTATTACTAGATGTTTAATGTGAGTTTTGGGATTTTCTCTTATCCCACTTACAAATAAATCTCTGTGAGGCGAAGCATTCATTGCATGTGTAATAAAGAATTTAGATAAAAATTAAATCGGTAACGTGTTCAAATAAGAAAGATATTAAATTAAAGGAAGTGCAAGATTTGATGGTTAAAGTTTCGTAGTAATTGTGAAATATACGAGTAGAAACGAATTTTGAACTGTTGAAAAGGGGACAACGCTGGGTCCGTAAGAAACTTTGTTAAGCTCGTACTTTAGAAAGTTTAATTGAATTAAATTTTCATCTCCATGAGTATTTGATAAAGGATTGCTAACAGATAATCAAAACAAAATTACATTCTGATTTGATTTATTTCACGATCCTCCATATCATGTGTGACATGAACTAGTTCTTAGAAATAATTCATTCATACGGACAGTAAATCTTTAAATTATGCGAATAAATACATGAAGTGTACATAAGTGAATAATCACGATTAGTGGAATTGATACTAATTTTAAAAATAAATGAAATTTAAGAATAAACTAATTTCAATTTTGTGTGTTAACGGAAATAAATGAGAAGAAAAGAAGTGCAGTAAGTGATCACTTAAGCAAATAAAAGATTGTTTTTACTAAGTTTGGTGTATGTGCGATAAATTCACCATTTGCAGTGTTTTGAAGTTATTTACTCGATCACATTGTTTGGAGTCATCAAATGGAATGTACCAATAGAATGAGTAAGTTTATGAGATGATATCATTTGTTTTTAGTAAAATGCAATTAATTTTGTAGTTTACTTGGTTAGAGGGAAGTTGTAATGAATAAGTTGATTGTTTGCGATTTTTTCTACAGTGGTTTTAGGTTTTTATGAGCAGTGAAGTAAAAGTGAGGACAAAATTAAAGCTCATAATATATGCGTGATTTTGTGTCCCTATTATAATCGTTTTACGTATTTTTGATTTTCGAATTCTATATATCTTGCCAGTAGCTGCAGCTAAAATGTATTAAGTAGTCACTGGCTATTTTTCTAATGAAAGTTTGTTGTTTATGATTTAGAAGCCAATTGTTTTTTAAGAGAATTGGAGTGTGTTGAGCTTTAAAATAATGGATGCGTTCCTGCAGGTCTTCCATGCCCCCTCAGAAACCCTAGCATGGCAAGCCTCAAGTGTACTGTGGGTCATCTGAAACCACTGCATAACAGGTGAATTTTACAAACTCCGATGAGTGGTCCAAAGCGCAAGGACTTGGGATCCAGCATGCATCAAGTTAGCTGCATATAATTCAACCAGAAAATGTGTCAGTGCCGGTTGTGACCAACGAAATCTTTAGGACTAGGCTGATTCATGTACAAATATTCCAGCAGATAGAAAATGGCATAAGAAACAAAAGTTATATAGTGCCGACGTACGCTTCAAATTGTTTGAGGCTGTAAATTTAAGCAAGCATTCGAGGACAAAAAGCTTTTGAGCGGGCATGGCTGTTTTCAGTCTTACCTGCACAAAATTGGTAAGTCACGGTCCCCCGATTGTCGGTTTTACCCAGGAGAGGAAGACAATGCCTGCCACACATATTTTGCGTGCACAAAATGGAACAGGCTGCGAAGGGACCTCTACAAAGAGAGGGGGGAGCTCATCCCGGATAGACTCAAAAACTTTATGGGCCCTATGACACTTTAAATTTTAACAATATTCAATCAAAATTATTCAAAAACTACAACAGTATATGTTATCAAATGAAAATTACCAAAAAGGATCAATTAATTGGAAAAAAACGAGAAAAAAACCAATCAACTTTATGAAAAACTACAGACAACTAAAGAACACAACAAATAAGTATACTTTGAGCTTACAACTAATATGCATCAACTTAATATATGTTATCAAAAATAACGTTAATTACACCTACCAAAACAATATTAAAATACAGGCCCGTACGCAGAAGTCATCCAAAAGGGGCTGTTTGAAGCTGTAAACTTAAAGAAAGCATCTGAGGGCAATAAGTGCTAAAAATAGTTTCTTGATTGTTAAATACATTGAATCGTGTATATCAGTAACAGTCAACAACTCACCTTGTCGAAAACCCGAGAAAATTCTGTTAAAACGTTTTGCACATCAATTTCTACCTCTAGATGTCTATTGAGGGAAGCTAAACCGTTTCGTCAAAGAGTTTAGCTGAAGAGGACCAGAAGGCCGAAGAAGAGAAGAAGGTTAAAGTAGCGCTGGGGGCTAAGCCTATAGGGCATGCGCAGATAGCTCCACTATCAAACATCAATAAAAGAATAGCGTCTAGCATAATCGAAGGAGATGGAGATAAAAGAAGGAAGGAAAAGGCACTTGATGGGCGTCGAACACCAGATCAGGCGATCCAGATAGTATTGACAAAAGGAGTGAAGAAAGCAGCAAAGAAACTCCTTGAAAAAGTGCCAAAAAATAAAGTTCGCACGATGCCCAACTAAAACAAGTTGGGTAGACAGACCTATGCTCATGTCAGAAGGGTTTTGTACTCAACTTACAAAATGCAGTAACCAGCAACAAATAAAATCAAGAAACATGTCAAAGACGATTTTATTGGAGAAAATGTGAAATTCGAGGATCATACTATTATTAACAAAGTTGAAGGAATTTTGACTTCTGAGGTATTTGTTATAGTTATACCCATAAATATCTCCCTTGATAATTTTTTCAGATTTTTTAGATCATGGGTGTCCATTCGCGCGGGAAGAAACACATTTTTCATGTATCTCCCCCCCTGTGCCCCCACTGAAGCAAAAACGGTCAGTTTAAGAACTGTTTTGAAAAGCTCTCATAGAGAACTTTCAGTTGATACTCATATCGGCTACCTTTCATGAAATTTTTTTTCAGAGGCCACTCCTCTGTACTGTAATCATCGATTCATGGCCTTTTTTTCGAATCCTAGAATGGTTACAAAGCCCTTTTGCTAGGAGCTCTCTCCTGCCTCTTCGACTTGTTTCAATTATATGTACTCATCTTCATGGTACTTACCATTCCTGCAATTTTCATGCAAACCCTAGCAAAGCTGCAGTGTCTAAGTCGGTAAAAAGCGCATACGGCTCCATAGCCATATGTTTCCATAGTAATACAGGGCATATTGTTCCATAGTAATACAGGAAAATTCAAATCGCTATAACTTCGTTAAATACTATTCGATCTTTATGAAACTTTCAGAAAAGATCAATCTTATAAATAGTTATAGAATTTAATGGTGTCGTTTAGATTTTATTCAAGAAAACATAAAATCGATAAATCATACTATTACTAACAAAGTTGAATGAATTTTGACTTCTCATGTATTTGTTGTTGTTGTACTCATAAAGGCCTACATTCGTGATTATTTTCAGAATTTTCGGATGGAAGGTGTCCAATCGCGAGGGGGGGTACGCGAAAAGTTCGTACGTTTCCCCTTTCTCCGCCCCCCTTGGTACTCATAAGGCAATTTCAAGACTTGTTTTGAAAAGATCTCATTGAGACCTTTCCAATGACACCCTACTCGACTACCAATGTTGAAATTTTTTTTTTGAGGGGTCACCTCCCTATATGGGGAGACCCCAAAAAAAATTGAAAAATTTTTCCACCCTTGAACTTTCAAGAAGTCACCACTTCTGACCTTTTCACAAAGTTTCATGGCTGTAGCCTCTATAGTTTCGAAGAAAAAGTGCTGTGACATACAGACGGACGGACGGACGGACGGACACAGGTCGTGATTGAAATAGGGTTTTGTATCTTAGTACAAAACCCTAAAAAAGACCTGAGATGAAATAGGAGACAAAAAAGCCCCGACGAAGACCCCGACAGCAGGCACTGCTCGTGAACCCCAAGATGGCTGTCCTACGTAGAGGTGCTGCGGGATATCAGGGCAAGTGTAAGGCCCAAAGACACGTACGACCAACGCGCTCAGGCCACATACTGATCGAATTCGGATCAGAGGCCAACAATAAAGAAGTATTAAAGTTCTCGGCAAAAGCGCAACTATAGCCTCGCTCGAGCCGATGGCAACGATCGAAATAAAAGACATTGCCTGCGTCACGGATCTTGCCGAGGTAGAAGAGGCCATCAAAAGAGGTTTCCCTAGCGTACCCAGGATCAAAGCAAGGCTGACACCAGAAAACCATAGGGGACAACACGTGGCCATCATCGACTTGACCGAAAAGGACGCCAAGCAATTTTTGAATAAGGACAAAGAAAGAATATGTTAGCGTGGGTTATCTGCAGGATTCAGCGAAGAGTAGCGCCTCTTCAAAGTTTCAAATGCCTTGGCAATGGTCACACCGTAAAAGTATGCAAAGGACCCGATAGGAGTTACTATGTTACAAATGCGGTGAAATGGGACATAAAAGCAAAGAGTGCACCAAGGAGAGACACTGTATCCTTTGCAAGAATGCTGATCTAAGACCAGATCTTGGGCACGTCATGGGATGAGGGATATATTGAGTTTTCTAGGATTAAATAAGATCGTTGATGACCAGAATCCTGCAACTAAACCTACACCGTAGTTCAACCGCTCAAAATCTGCTTGAGCAGTTTGCGGGGGATATGAAACCCGATTTTTTGTTGCTGAGTGAGCAACGCCACGATAAAAGTTCTGCATCATTGTATTCTGATAAAACCGGTACTACGCCATCTGGGTTCGGAACAGTGATTTCCAGGCAGAGATTTGTGGATGGGGGGATGGTTTAGTGTGGGTATGTTCCTCAGGAACCACCTTCTTTAGCGTGCACCTAACGTCGAACGAATCAATATCATCTTTCTAAGCTAAGCTTAATGTTTTGAAGGGCAATGTCCTCAACGCTGTCGGCAACGTGCTTGTTGGGGGGAACTTCAACGCTAAAGCCATCTAATGGGGAATGCCTCAAGTAGATCTGCGGGGAAAACGAATCCTAGAAATGGCGGCCAGGACGGCGCTCGACGTACTAAGCACAAGAAATACGCCGACTTTCCACCGTATTGGCTGTGACGTGACATTCGCCTCCGAGTCCTTAGTACGGAAGACTACTCAGCCAGTGATCATCAGTGCATTTTGCTTGAGATCGGTGATGTTGTCTTCCGATGTCCGTGCTTTCGACTTTCTACAATTTTGTGGAACATCGGAAGGGTGGACGTCGAGAGGTTCGGCAAGGTGCAAGTGCTCCACTGCAGGGAGATTTGCAGGGGATGGAAGATCTGGCAGTTCAAGACGTGGACAACTCAACTATCATCATCACGACTGCTTGTAACGTTTCTATGTCCCGTCGAAAACCCCAGCACGGCAAGCGCTCAATGTCGACTGAAATCACTAAAAAGCGAAGGGAGTGTCACAAGCTTCGCCGTAGGGCTCAATGGGAGTGGAACCGCGACGGGGCATGCAACCGGGTAGCAGCATATAAGTCGGCCAGGAAATGTCTTCAATTGCTGCTGGCAAGATCTAGTGGACAATGTGAACAAGGATCCGTGGGGCCTTGGCTACAAGCTAGCTATGCGGAAGCTTGGTGCCCTACGAAAACCTTGCATACGTGATGCAGGAAAGATGGACAAGATAGTACGGGCACCCTTCCCCGCCCATCCTATCCGTGTTGACGCTATCCATCGTCAAACAGCAGTTGAGTATCCATTCTTCACACAGCCGGATCTGCAAGAGGCTGTCCTTTCATTGAAAGCGAGGAAGGCTCCAGATCCAGATTGTGTTCTAGCTGAGGTTTTGTAACCTGTCTTTCACCATTGTCCGGACTTGCTACTCAGCACATTCAACGCATGCCTACTAGACGCGGTTCTCTTGGTACGATGGAAGGTGGCGAGGCTCGTGCTAATCAGCAAGAAGAAGTGAAATCCCGGATCGCATCTGCATACCGCATGCATGCTAGACACTGCTTGGAAAGTGAAAGAGAAACTCATCAAGGAAAGACTCACTGACGGGATTCCTGCTGCTGAGGAACCTATTTCCTAGGTAGTATGGCTTTAGAGCAGAACGTTCCACCATTGATGCGATTGCAGAGGTGATAAGCGCGGTCCAAAAGGCAGAGGCATATAGTCACACCAAGCGACAGATCGTCCTGTTGGTGACACTTGACGTTAGAAACGCCTTCAACTCCGCTAGATGGGTGGATATTCTGGATACGCTAGAAATCCTTTTTCAAGTTCCAGAATATCTAGTGCGGCTTTTGAGGTGGTTTATGACACGACACAGGGCCAGCGAAGGATGGAAGTTACATCAGGTGTTGCTCAGGGATCTATCCTTGGTCCAGACCTGTGGAACGTATCTTACGATGGGCTACTGATACTGGAGATACCAGATGAGTAGCGCTTGATCGGCTTTGCGGATGATGTTGCGACTCTAGTCACTAGATGTACCGTTGAAAAAGTGCAACTTAGGCTAGGTATGTTAGGACATCGAGTGAGAAACTAGATTACTGCTTGCGGGTTCACTTTAGCACTGGAGAAAACCGAAGTGGTCATCTTGACAAAAAAGATCAGTATTGGAGACATACTTATCGAATCGAAGCTAGCAGTAAAGCACATAAGGCTACTGATCGAATCGAAAATGAGTTTCTCTGAGTAAATCAGTGCAACGGCAGAGAAGGCTGCTTCAGGAGTATCGGCTCAGAGTCAACTTATGGCCAACGTAGGGGGACCCAGCCCATCAAGAAGACGCCTCTTGATGAGTGCTGTAGGGTCTGCGCTACTGTACGGAGTAGAAATATGGGGTGACGCTCTCAGTAAGAAGGTAAACCGAAAACGCTTGGCATGAGTACAGAGAAGAGGAGCACTGAGGATTGCCTCTTCGTATCCGACAGTGTCTGACTCGGCCGTGAGAGTTATTGCAGGCGTGATACCTTTTGTCCTCCTTGCTTTAGAACGTTGCGCTATTTACCTGCGTCGAAACGAGGAAGCGAGAGAAATGGTTGCCCGCGAGGAGAGACAGCGCTCATTCAACGATTGGCAGCAGTCTTGGGTGAATTGCACGAAGGGAAGGTGGACTGCGCGCCTCATCCCGGATGTGAGACATTGGCTAAATCGAAGGCATGGTGAGACTGAATTCTATCTGACCCAGGTTTTGATCGGGTATGGGTGTTTTCAGTCTTACCTATACAAGATTGGTAAGTCACGGTCCCCCGATTGTCGGTTTTGCCATGAGAGGAATACAATTCCTACCACACATTTTTCGCGTGTAAAAAAGGAGTCAGGCTGTGAAGGGAACCCCACAGGGAAACGGGAGAGCTCACCCCGGATAATATAGTCACGGTGATGCTCGAATCGGTTGACAAATGGAGCCAGGTATCACATTATGTTTGGGCAGTCCTAAAAGATAAAAGGGATTAACAGCAGCCGAGGGGGTTGCGGCGGGGGGATTGGTTGCCTGGCACTTCCTCTTCTAGAAGAGGGATCTCCCAGCTTGAAGGCGCCTTACGGCGTAACAAAACGAGACCTGGCCAGAAGTAATGAGTCAAACGGTTCAAGGCTGGTTTCTCAGGTTGATAGGAGAGGTGTTTAGTGGGTAGTCCAGTCGCCTTCATACGAGCATGGGAGTCCCACACTCCGGGGATAAATGACAATCACCTCCCAACCATAAAAAAAATCAATAGATAAATACTTGCCTCCTAATTTGCACAGCACTCAGCTGCTTTTTATACCTTTCTCTCAAAATACTAATGTTGGTACTAGCAATCCAACATCAAACATGGGATAAAGACAAAAAACGCTATCGCTGTACAAAGCAAGAAACTCACAAACAAACGGACAAAGTGCATATTCATTCAAAACAGCCCCCCGTCGCTAAAATTTAGCCTAAATACTCTTTCAGAAGCCCTGCATTTACCATATGCCTACAACAACCGCTATTGGCGCTTACTCGTCTTCTTACCTGTAAGTATCTAGCCAAGTAGAGCGGTGGAAGCTAATTTGCCTAAGTTCTTGCATTGCATTGCATAAATACTAGTGCCCATAGTTTTATTGCTATAATAGTTATAAGATAAATATCCGATGCGCAGCTCGAAGCTCGAGCTGAGAAACTACATGATGATAACATTCCATTGGCTGATGATGATCCGCAAGTCGTAATAAACAATGAATAAGAAAATATTCCCATAATGGAAAGAAAAAATTCCAATGAGATTGGAAGTAATTCGTTCTGGCAAAGAACGGGAAGGAGATTCTGGTGGACGACGAGTTGCTTGGCAATCGACGAAATAAGGAGTTGCTGTGAGGTCGCGAACGACGACGGTTCGATGGAATATTGGGAAGGAACTTGAAGAAAAAGACGGAAACAACGGAAGAAAAAGAATGGTTCTAATAAAGTATAAAGAAGGAAAGTTTTCCGTGCGAATACATAATGACAGATAATACAATTACGAACAATGTTTTAAGGTTATAAAACCATTATGATTATGAAAAGCATAATGGGGAAAAACACTATTTTCCCTAGGAAATCCCCTTAACTATACTGTGGCTGGAATTAATAATGATTTTCAAAATTATAACTAATTGTAGTTGCAATATAATTAAGTTAAAACATTGCTCGTAATAATTATATTTTGACCAATGATGAATAAAGCGACAAAGTATCCACATTTTGCGTAAAGTCCCTCCTTATGACATAGGCCTTAACACATTTCTATTGTGAATTTACCCCCAATGTGAGAAAGGTTTTTATACAATTTATTTTGTTTAAATTATAACAATTAATTAGCCTATTAGTAAAAACCTTTAAAATAAAAAATGCACAACTAATATTATTAAGTTCTAAGCACGTGCTGTTAAAAATGTAGAATAAATAGAACAAAATTTCAAAAAATTACAACCCATAACAAAAATAAGAATCCAAAATTTCGATTACCTTACCTACAGTTATGTCATCGTTTCTCTCTGAGGTAGAGCTTGATGGTTTTCACCATGTACACATCGAACTGGCATACTGGAAAGCTTCTTGTTTCTTTTTCATCTTATCCTCTCTCTTTTGAAAACCACTCTTGTAAGTTCTCTTCATTGTTTTTGTTCCGTTCATAATATTAATTAATCAAACAAACAATGTACCGGAACTCAACTCTCAACGACTCAACATTTAACTGAACAAAACTGCGCTGTAAATTTAGCGAACCGCGTCGCATAAAATTGACTTTTAGTGACTTGAAAATAATGGTGTGGGTTGGGGGTAGATGTTATTATATGTAGGAGAGGGGGAGGACGTTACCGCACAGACGATGCATTACACCAAAACAACGTAACTCAAATCACAACACAGTAGTTCATGTAAAGCTTTTGTATAAACGGCGCGACGTTTTTTTTTTTGTACGGGCTTGCTCAGGCTGGGGGCCCTCCGCGATCGTGGACCCGGCTAGTCCGGGCCTGATAGCCATATGGTTTCATAGTGATACAGCGTATATTCTACTTGAATAGTAATACAGGAAAATTCAAACCACTATAACTTCGATAAATACTTTCGATCTTTTTGAAATTTTGAGGGTAGTATAGTGATATGAGTGTAGAGAATGTCCGCAAAGAACTGCAGCGATGGTCTGCTGCCTCGGCGGAAGAGGATGTTAAGATCTGCCGAGATTGGCCTTGTCTGGGGACGCGTGAATGCGCTGGCAGGCTAGCGTTGCGTTGTCGTAGGGCGGGTTCTTTTCCCCAGCACAAGGACCCACTACAAAAGAATTTCGCATCGATGAATTGCTGACTCAAGGGACAAACTGGACCTGAGGAAGACGGACGGACTTAAGAGGACTTCGTCGTTACCGATGATTTTTATGGCCCACAAATAAGAGTGGGGCATCCAGATGATAGCGGTACCCCCTCGCACCCTCCCAACCGGATCAAGATCCAAACGTAGACGTGGCCATGTATTTCCCATTTGAGTGAAAAACTCATACAAAAGTACTGTATGACTCTTTCCCTCAAATGAGAAATACAAACGTAACCGATTCATGCTATAGCGTTATGCAATGAAATCACATAACCCTATATCATAAAAGGGCACGCGAGCGGAAGGCCACTCTACCCGGCAAGAGCCCCTGTTAAACAAAGAAACGGAGGAGCGCCCCCGATGGCTAGCTCATGCTAATGGAAGAGCCTGCCATCGATGCGGGTCCTATACCCGGTCAGGTAAATCGAAATGAAAAGGCCGAAAGGTATAGAGTTTAACAAATCATTTTATTCATTCTTTAAACTTCGAATTCTTGAAAATTTACGTATAAAATAATGAATAAATGCAAATGACTTTAACATATTCTATATCATGGTTTGTGTGTGTCTGTAGGAGTTGCGTAAATTTATTTACAATTCGCATGCGATATTATTAAATAAATAAATAAATTATTTTCAAAAAATAAACTCGACAATTTTGTTTATTTTTTCATCATATTCATCTCTTTTCTCCTTAAGGATATGTCATATAATATATATTTAACATGAGGATTTCCTTTTCGGTGTAGTTAACCATATATAGTTATATTCCTAATATGTATATTTATATTTATATAATCGGAATAAGATTTCTAATAATTGTTATATTTTATATTTAGAAATAAAACATAGATCACTATCACAATAGCTTATATAAAACAAAGCCAAGATTCGGACTTGTCATTATATAACAAACGTTTGTTATAGAATATAATTCAGATTTATGCTAAGTTCCATTAGCATCAATAAAATTTATCGCATTAAATACAATAGTTTTTTTTAATTCACATACATGTATACATATCAATCTATTTATGATCTCAGTCACATTGCCATACTATAATTATTTATCCAGTCATACAATTATTGAAAGATTATCCCTTAACGGAAGAGTAAATGAGAATGTTGAGGTTCACAAAGAAGTTATTACACCTTGAGTATATTAGTGAGCTGATTTTTACACTTGGAGATGCTTTACCGAGTTTCAAATGTTTGAGATGATTTTGAGTTTTATATACACATTTTAGTGGGAAAGCAATGCGAACGTGGCAAACTGTGTACTGAGTTAAAGTATCGGATTACAACATGGTAAACGGAATCATTAAACAGAAAACTGGTTACCTTACGTTTCCTTGCCTCTTTCGTCACACAAGCTGAGAAGACTGCGTGCACAATACTAAACGACTTGAAACCAAACTCCTTAAGGAAAGCTGCAAAGTACTGATAAGCCGTTCCTATTTCGCCCATTTCCGCTGTTTTTAGCGCTGATTTGTTCGCATGCCTTTGAGCCTTTGATTGCTTTTTCTTTCAGTCGTCGGCGTCCAAATTATTATTTGACTACTTTTTTATGTTCATGAAGTATTTACGGTTGTTTTTACTTGCTCCAGTAATTGTAGTTAATATATTTTTTTTTAATTTCTCCGCATCTTCAGCAGCAGCCAACGTATTTTATACAAATGATCAATGAAAAAGCTATAAATGTTCCAGTCTAGGAAGATCACATCATCGATAGTATAAAAAATGCCGGCAAATTGCATTTTTGACAGCTGAGCTAAATTAAAAGCATTCACAAATTGAACACATCTGGATCTTCTGTAGCTGAGCATAATAAAAAAGAAAAAGGCTAACTCGATTTCCTTTTTATTTGCACCCCCTACTTAATTCACTATGTCGACGAGAGTTTTTCATTCCGACGGGCAGCCAAAAATGTTATGTGTTCGTACCTCTCTGACTACCTCTCAGCCTGCTAATGCCTTTTTTTTATTCATCCGCTGTTCGATTTCAATCTCTAGCGCTTTTTGGCTCGGGTCCCCGTTCAAGTTGCGCCATTTTCTTCTGAAATTCTTGCTACTGCTTTATGAAAGAACTTAATGGGCTTTTTCAGACGCAGCGTTAAAAGTGAGCGTTAAACAGGTTATATGGGCAAGAAGAGTGAGAGGCATTGAGGGGACCTGATGGTAAAAACAAGCCAACATTTTTTAGGGTGAACGAGCGTAACGCACATACACAAACGCATTTTGTTGATCATTTGGTGGGGGAAATTTTATACAAACGCAGGTAATCATTCCGAATTGAACATTCGGTGAAGATGGTAGTCGTCATGAAACGATTGCCTTTCTTTAATTTGCGTGCAAAAATGGATGCGTGGATGCGAGAAGCTACGCGTTATGCAATAAATTTATGAAAGCGGAGGCCATGTTCAATTTCAGGAAACAACACGACGAATATCACGATTTCAATGAAGATAAATTGCCTATTGTAAATCTATAGAAAATTAACAGTACGCATAATCTTCATAGAATCACATTATAATAAGCAAGTTTACAACACATCAAGAAAAATATGCGACTAAAAAAGATATTCAAATTTGGAATATATTTTTCAGAAAGTGGAAAAACACGGAGGATTCAAATAAATCCAATAGAAGTTTGAATCGACAAACTTTAACAATCATAAAATACATTTTTCATTCTAGTTTTTATTACCTCGTGCACAATTCAAGGCTAAAGCATCAATTCTCAATCGCTTATCTCTCTGCCTTCGCTCTCATGTTGTTCGCACGATGTTTAACGATCAAATGACCCTTCTGACACATACACTCGCAAGACATGTATCGTATACAAAAATAGGTTGGCTGAACTATGCAACGTGTAAACATAGGGGCGTAAGCGCGAAACCTGTTTGGATATGGGTTTTTACCATTCCCGTGTGAAAGAGCCCAATCGGTTCAACAGACATTGTTTATCGTATCCTTCCAACACTAATTTATTCTACGTGTAACGGGAATAAGCGTTGACGGCATTCTAATTATGACAATACATCATAATTAAATTGATGAAATGCTCATCGGGAGGGCCCTCGCGGGAAAGCATGCACTTGAGAATACGGCTCGAATGAAGAAAACAATTTTAAGATAACGAATGCATTCTACACCGAATTCATATGAATGCATTTTATGATTATTTTACTTGGAATTTTAATGGAAGTAAAGGAACACGTTTTATTGAAGTTTTGTTAATGGGTAGGTATTTTGGGGAAAAATTTGAATCTTTCAAGGGAACACCATCACTGAACTGCTCGAAATACTATCAAGTAATCCACGACTTTATCAAAAGGAATTCGGAGACAACCACAAATTGAACTTCGAATTGATTTCACGAATGGGGTGTCGAGATCCTATATGCGGGACAGAAGACAAATGGAGCCGTAAATTTTCACTTTCACAGGGTGCTCCTGAACACTTCAAGCAGTAAACAAATCAATTTGTACAACTCCCATATACGCTTTTTGGAATCAGTTTGATTTCGTTTCACTCCTATTCCCGACTTTACAACGCGGCCAAGTAAATATCGCAATTGTTTTTCGCGTCTTCCCCGTGGCGTGTTCCAAGTAAAAACTCCACGATCCGTCCCAAACTTGTCTTTTTTCACATTCCCGTGTACAAGGTAAATCGCATCAGCTGAGTTCGATTGCCTTCGGTAATGTAATACACCGTTGTGGTGCCCTAAATCAGTGTTCCCATATCCAAAATCTTAATTGGCAGTTTTCAAATTTTTTAAGAAAAATTAACTGAAATGAAAATGATTTTAAATAGTAATAAAAGTTAAATCTCATGAAGAATATAATTAAAGGGAAACGTTTAAATTTAATATAAAGGAAGATTGATATAAAATTACATTTGATAATAATAATAAGAAATGAAACTATTTTACAAATCACGATTATGAATGGAAGTAATTAAGTATTTTTCTAAATCTGCCATTAAAATTTTGGATAGGAGATAGGAATGTTTTCGAGTAGTTTGCTTGTGTGACTGCTCGATTACTACAGTAGGTTAACCTTATAAATATCCATTTGTGTATCATTTTATTGGATTTAAGGGTATAGTTACGACTTTATCCAAGAAAACGTAAAATTGGTAAATCATGCTATTACTAACAAAGTTGATGGAATTTCGACTTCTGAAATATTTGTTGTTGTTGTACCCATAATCTTTTCAGATCTTTCAGTTGAAAGGTGTCCAATCGCCAGGGATAAGGTTATTTCAAGACGTGCTTTGAAAGGATCTCATTGAGACGTTTCCAATGATATTTCAACTCGACTAACAATGTCCACATTTTTTTAAGGGTCACCTCCCTATATGGGAAGACCCCTTAAAGCTCTCGGAAAAATTTTTCCACCTCAAAACTATCAAAAAATCACCACTTCTGACCTTTCTACCAAGTTTCATGGCTGTAGCTTCTATTGTTTCGGAGAAAAAGACGGACGGACAGACGGACACAGGTCATGGTTTCAATATGGTTTTTGTATTTTAGTACAAAATCCTGAAAATGAACAACAAAAAATATATGGGTCAAACTGATAACCCCCTTTACTTTGAAAGTTTGTTAAAAAAATATATGCGGGTCAAACTAAAAATCTTATCTCCTTGGAAGTCGGTTAAAAAACTTTAATGACATCTACAACAAATACAAAATCATTTTAAAAGAAAAACCATTCTTATTTAATTTGACCTGCCGCCATGTTGTTGCAATAGTGCTAACAGCCGTTGATTACATTAAATCTTAAAGACGTTTTCGGTATTCTATTTGTCCGGAAATTCGGAAAAATCTGATTAAAAATGTAGTGCCTGGTTGGATGGAAACCCCGAATGGTAGAAAAACCGTACGTTATTTTGTTCTAAGAGTAGAAATCGCAAACGGCTATAACTTTCGTAAATATGATTCGATTTTATTAAAACTAACAGAGTATAAGGAAATTTTATCGGGCTACTGAAATACTAAATTTCGATGAATTTAAGGGTGATCATATGAATTTAGTCTGCATGGTTAGAACGCTCGCTGCGTAAGCCAAAGATCCCTGGTTCGAATCCCGTTGGCGACAACGAGATTTGTTTCGAGCGATTCTTCGGACGAAGTATAAGCCTGTTCAGTTATGATACATACTGGTTTAAAATCGGAACGTATCGCAGCTGGGTGGATGGACACATGACCAAATCATGGTACTGACCATATCACCATCCCGAGTGTCGATACATCAAGGTAATGAGATACTCTAACTACCTTTAAGCGAAGGCCTGAAAGGGGCTGTAGTGCTTAAACAAAAACAAAAAAACAAAAAAAAAATGAATTTACAGGGAAAAATTTTATCTTTACACACCCTACTATTATTATTAACAAACTTGAGTTCAAAGGTACTTGTTACTGTTATACTCATAAGAACCTACCTCTATGATTTTTTCATGTATAAAATTGCCCGCTTTCATCAAGAATTGATAGCTCTTACTTTAAATATTGAAGTTGGGCAAAATAGCACCAATTTACTCAATATTCGCATTTAAAACGGCACAAATTTTTTTACAATCACTGACGTCACTCATGGAACGAACTGTCAATAAGACACTCATGATATACATATGTATTCCTTCCACAAGTTTTCATACAAATCTTAACAAGCTCGTAATGTCTGAGCCGATTGATAGCGCATTTTGTTCCATAGCCATATATTTTTGTTGTTGGAATACAGGAAAATACAAACCGCCATAACTTCGCTCAATATTGTTCAATACTTGTGCACTTTTCATGGTTGATAAGCCTAACAAATAGCCATCTAGGTATTAAGTTTCGTTGGATTTCAGGTATCCTCCTTTGCTTTTAAAAGAAAATGTAAAATTGATAGATCATACTATGACTCATAAAGTTAAGCGAGTTTCGACTTTTCGTACATTTTGCCTCTCCTTGTACCCCTCGAGGCAAAGTTCTCATCAAGAGCTTTCATTTGATACCCCACATGACTACCTTTGTGAAAAAATTCTTAAAACTTCCCTTCCTTATATAGGGAGACCACCCTTAAGAATCTTTAAAATGTTTTTCATACCCGAACGTTCAAGAGTCCATTACTTTAACTTCACGGACCAAGTTTGGCACTTGTCGCTATTATAATTTCGGAGCAAAACTACTGGGACCGACAGGTGGCGATTTCAATAGAATCACCCTGCTACTGGGGAATGCAATCGAAAAGTGCAATAGATTGCAAGTACGAGTACCCATCCTTGTCATTTCGCGGAAACTTTATACAATCATAATAATTGGTATTTATAGCTGATCGATTCTTCCGATAAGTTGTTGTGAAAGTTTCTTCCCGATTAATTCGTGACAAACATCACGTACGCGATTCTTCATCACAAACTTAAATTTCTTTCTTTCTTTTTGGATACACTTCAATGCTACTGATAATATTAGACTACATGTTACGTTGAACACGCAAATCGTTTTGATCGCACTACAATATTTGATAGGATGCATAGAATAAAAACACTCGCAAACGTTCGCGCGTGGAAACGGTTATTTCCTTAAATAAATCGTAGACATGTGGACGTGAGTCTATAATAGAAGATCCAAAATACGTCATAAAAGTTATTTTTTTGTCCATTATGTACTCTTCCATTAACTTTCAATGTTTGTAAAGCCAATCCTTAAACTTAATTCAGCAAATAGCATTTGATTTTTCCCGAATAATTTTGAGCAAGTAGATAAATAAACATCGAAACCAATAATACGAACTGCACAGACGTTTTCTATTTAATTAACACCTGCTCAGATGATTAGGAATTGTTTAAGTACTTTTAAACCAGATCTCGTATGGTTATGATAACCACAGAAACGTATGCAAACGTTTACGATTGCATGCATCCTCGTGACTTTTCGCTATATTGTGATTTACGAGTATGCAATATTTAGTGCTAAAATAAAATTTAATTTTTCTTAGGAGAGATTAAGATAACATCGCTGAGAGATTTAAAAAGCTTTTAGTGCTTTATTTATGTACTGGCCAGCCTATAGTGATAATTGAGCGATGGGAAAATTGATGACAAATGCATGCATACGTTGTCGCGAAGTATCTTTAAGATAATGTGGATACGATTTTGCGGTGATGTCTTATTACAAAAATTATCAATGTTTTATTAAATTCGACCCATGAGGTAACATTTGTCACTATTATGACGGTTATAAAGTTGTTGAGATGTTTCTTTGTATGACAATTAGATAACGATTTATGAATAAAGCGTAAGATTTGACGTCGTGCAATTTTTGAATTGATTGCTTTTGGGTGATTTAGGATTAAGCAAAGATGTATTTGGGGTTTTTGATAAGCCAACAGAATGAATGAGGTATTCCTCATTATGTTTTCAATGTTGGCTTAGTTGAGATTTTTTCATAGAATTGAATTTCATTAATAAAATTAAAAATTGTTTACTGGCTTAGACCACTGTAGATCCAGTAAACTATGAATAAGTTTACAGCCTGTAGTAAGTTGGTTAGTAGTTAGTATGGATAGAAAAGATTTTTTTGCTGAAGTTTTTAATGATTTTTTCGGCGTCCGTCTGTACGCTTGATTTCTCATCGGTTATAAACGTGAATTCTTGGGATGTGCCAACAGGCTGTACCTAATAGGCCAACAAGTCCAGACACACTTAGCCTGCTCTGACAGGCTAGTTAGTTCGGAGAGGAATTTCGGTCGCAGGTCTTCCGCGAGCAGACTAAGTCCGAATACAACTTATCAGCCACCGATTCACATGCCTCATCAAAATGCGTTCCGAAAATTCCGCTAAGAAAATCTTTTCGCTCGTTGATATAATCAACAACGGATTTGCGCGTTCCCGATTGTTCATCGACGTGACACAGAAATAAGCTACCCGAATTCAAAAACCGAATCAATTTACTTTAACTAAAAACCTAACTGAGCCAATTAGTCGCGGATTATTATCACCCTGCCCCCTCGGCGGCATACTCACCTCGCGTTTTCATTACCACCTGGAAAAGAACAGCAATCTACTGAAAAGCAAAGATTTGTTACGTTAAAAAACTAGAAACAAGTGCAATAATACATCGTACACGCCCTGACCGAAGAAAAGGACAAAGAAACGAAGAAAACTTTCTACAATCACCTGGAAAGACTAGTCGACTCATTGCCTACAAACGATACAAAAATAGTTCTGGATGCTTTCAACGCTAAGGTTGACAATGAGATAGCTCATCGGGGAACAACTGGAGAATATAGCCTCCACGATGAAACAAATTGCAACGGCCAGCGCCTGATTGACTTTGCATGTAGTAGAAATCTAGTCATACGTTTGACTTGTTCCTTTTATCGACGCATTCATAAAATGACCTGTGTATAACCGGATGGCAACATACAAAACCAGATCGATCATGTTCTGATTCAACAACGCTGGGCCTCGAGTATACTTGACGTCTGTATATATGGAGGAGCCAATTGTAACTCTCAGATCATTATTTGAGCGGAGAGCTTCCATTGGCCCCACCAACTCTGGATGAAATTTGCTCTACCATCAAAGCCCAAAAGAATAATAAAGTGCCAAGCATTGATGAGATTCCAGTGGAGCTCATCAAATATGGTGGCAGCATCGTTCGTAAAGCTATTCACAAAGTCATCCAGCAAGTTTAGCAACAGAACATATGCCGAAAGAGTGGAGCCAATCAATTGTATTCCCTATCCACAAAAAAGGTGACAAGCTACACTGCGAAAATTATAGAGGCATATCACTACAGTGTACAGCGTACAAAATATTTTCAAAAATCTTAGAAAATAATATCGGCGTATATGCCAACAGTATTATTGGGGAGTATCAAGGTGGTTTTAGAGCAAGTAGCTCGACAATAGACCAATCGTTCACAGTCAAGCAGGTACTTCAAAAATGCTGGGAGCTCAACATAGACGTACACCAAATTTTTGTTGACTTTAAGATAGCATACAAAAGTCTTGATCGTAAAGTACTGTACCAAATAATGCTTTACTTTGGCATCCCAGCCAAATCAGTCCGCCTTACCAAAATGGCAATGACGTCGGCGACCTCCCAAGCCCGCATCAATAACCAACTTACCGATGCCTTTGACGCAAATATCGGACTAAAGCAGAGAGATGGGCTGGCCCCATTGCTATTCACTTTGGCTCTGGAGTACGTCATAAGGAAGCTACCTGTCGATACAAGAAGTATATTGCCATACATAGCGAAGTAGTAGCCTATGCGGATGACATCAACATTATGTCTCGGTCATTAATATCTGCCGAAGAACTCTTCTTGAAACTCGACAGCGAAGCAAAACTGGTAGGGCTACAAATCAATGAAAATAAAACAAAACTCAGGACGCAGTCGAGGAAAAATACCTCCAGTCCACAAAATATCACACTTGGCAAATACAGCATAAAAAATGAATATGAGCGAATTCGGGTATTTAGACGCCAAAATAACGAGAACCAGTAGTGAAAGAGATGGAATACGCCGAAGAATACAGCTCGCAAATAAAATATTTTATTCAGTTTTGATGATCTTGAAGACCAGCTGCATACACAGGAAAACAAAGCTCCAAGTATACAAATTTGTGATAAGACCTGTGTTATGCTATGAGTGTGAAACATGGGCCCTAACCCAAGTATCCGCAAATATATTGAACGCCTTCGAGCGACGGGTCCTGGGGCGAATAATGGGGGCAAAGCTAGACAGGGACCAATGGCGAACTCGATGAGCTGTATGAAATTTTTGACGAGCTGGAGGTCTCAACGATTATAAGATTGCAGGAGCTGCAAAAAGCTGGTCACATGAACGACGGATACCAAAAAAAGGTGTTCGTTGGGAGAACTGAAGGCCGAAGATTAGTGGGGAAACCGAGGAAATGCTGGTCCGACCCGGTCGACGAAAACAGTTTATCGCAGCTCGAATTTCAAAATTGGAGGACGCGGTCAGCGGACCGAGACAGTTGTAGGCACTATTTGCAGGAAGTGAAGATTTGAGAGGGACTGTAGTGCTACGAAAAAGAATAATAAGGAGGGAAAAGCCAAGGTAAGTAAAATAAGGACCTAATTTATCGTCAAAGCGGTTGAGATTTTCGTGTTTCGGACACACACACACCAAGTACAAGTTCAATGAAAAGACATTTGTAACATTATGAAGCACCCTCACCCAGAAATGCAGAGCTTCAGATAGGAACCCGTCCGGGTGTGATGGATTTGCAACGTCCATCGAACCCGAATCGTGATAGAATAAGCCTACAATATAATTATAATAATTAAAGTAACAGCAGGAAAAGCAACAGCAACATCAACAACCACTACAAATACCTCATGATGGTCCGTTAAGTCTTGAAGGTGATCCGTCTGGAATGAAACATTCAGTAGATCTATCAGCGTGTATAGTTGGTTCGAATAATATCGGTTTGAATTCGTCGTTTATGTTGACTGGCAACAGTCAACATGATATGGATAAAAGCGTCACGTGAACAATTGGAAGGTCCTTCCGGTAAAATTTTAGTTCCTGACACAAAAGCAACTAGTCAGACGGATATTAGATGTGTTGAATGTGCTGAAGGCCGAAGTCGATGATCAATTTGATGTCGCGTCCGATTCAAGTGATACCTATCATACAAAATCTCATTCACCATCATCAGGATATGGAAGTCAAAGCCCCGAATATAATAGCCCGCATAGTGATCATAGCTATACCTGTACAAGACGGAAAAATGGTGTGGATTTATCTGGATTAGATGTTGAAACTCCAAGCAATTCTGATGAGGGAATCGATGTTGTATCTGTTAGTGATAAGAAACTACCCACAAATCCATCGGACAAAGATCGTGGTGTCCTGCAAACAAAGGTTGCCAATAAAATCACCGCCCGTATGGTAAGAACGTCAACTGGCTTGAAGACAATACCACCCGTCGCATGCAAACTGTCGCAATTTCAACTACACCTTCCATCGACATGACGAGTTAACCTCCCTGATTGGTGGTGCCAAAAAGATCATTTACAATTCAAGCACATCCTCCGGCTACAGTAGTCATAGCAGTAGCAGCAGCCATAGCAGTAGTGGCAAATATCCTGCAAGCAGTTCCCAAGCTCGCAAATGACATTTATTTGCTGCCAGCTACAAGGATGACCACTCCCCATCGAGCAAACGTAGCCGAGGCAAAAATCAACGACCGTCAACCAGTCGACGACATAATCCCTACGATCAAGACGAAGCTGATACTATCACTGAAAAGAGGATAACGTTATGGAGCGACAGAGACGCATTTTCCTGAAGAATCTCTTTGAAGCTCTCAAACGACAAATACCGAGTATTAAGAACAAAGAACGAGCACCGAAAGTGAATATCCTGCGCGAGGCGTCGAAACTTTGGGAGCAATTGACACGGGAGGAGAATCAAGTGCAGGCGTTGAAGCAACAATTACTAATCAAACTTCAGCGACGACAGGCACATCTGAGGAATTCGCTGCAACAAACAGTTTCCCGTGTACACCCAAAAGCACCGATTCTCGTGGTGGAAAAGTAAATAGCCGACCACACGTAGTGGAATTTTTAAGGTCCTCGATAAAAGGAGCACGGAAGGATGTGCCGTGCTTCTCTAGAGTAGTGAAAATCATCCGGTCAAGAGTGCCGGTTAGGAAAGCAGTAGATGAGTGAGTGTGAGGGGATGCAGATATCGAACGGACGAACGAGATAGGAAGAAGTTTTGGCAGCTAAATTGGCCGCGTTCGAGAGCTGAGTGGAAAACGGCTTCAATAAAATTGGCAGTGAAATAAGCGAAATCAAATTATTTGGGGATCCCCACACAAGCGGCAGCAGAATCGTTGTTGTAAGTGTTGGCCAACCACTTTCTTTTTTTTTCAATATTGATTGTAAATATTCTTTTTAATTTTGCATTAATGTTTGGAGGTAAGGACTAATTGAATTGGATTTTTCCGGTTTTTTCCTTTCCTTCTTTTATTTCAGTTTTAGATTCTGTGAACTTTCTGCTCGTGACCTGGAAGATATTTTTTTTCCCAAGAAGAGACTTTACTAGCGTCGGTTTGAAATCGTGGGATTGCCAAGTGTCCATCGTGGTCAGGTCACGCTTAAGGTTTTCCTGGGTTTTCAAGTATTTCTTTCAGGTGTTGCAGGAAATTTCAATTTGGTGGAATAGAATCTCAGGTAGGTAGGATTCCACTCATTGTTCTCTGGGGAGCCGTAACCTCGTTCGGCGGCTCCAAGGGCGGACAAGTGGCGCCGTCTCCGGTGGAGCTTTCTGGGGCCGAAAAGGGCCTGACCGGAGCACACCTTTAAAAACGGTGATAGAACTTTAAATATGTTGTGGATTGTGCGAAGAATTCTTACCACCTAATAGGAAGAACTATCTGGCATAGCGCGCAACGAAAGAAAGAATCAGTGAACTTCAAAATTACTTTGAGGTATTAGAAATTGCAAACATTACAGGGGGGGGGGGATTCAAAGTTTTGAGCCCTGTGTCTCGATATCACTTTTTCTCTAGTCGACCCTAATTTCGTTGTGGACCAAATACTCGACAGAAATTTTTTTGCCATCGAAAAGGTATTCAACGCAAAAAGATCACCAGGGGAAATTTCCGTGCTCCCATCCTCATGGAGGAAAATTCATTTGTCATAATATTGCAAACATTACAGGGGGGGGGGATTCAAAGTTTTGAGCCCTGTGTCTCAATATCACATTTTCTCTAGTCGACCCTAATTTCGTTGTGGACCAAATTCTCGACAGAAATTTTTTTGCCATGAAAAAGGTATTCAACGCAAATAGATTACCAGGGGAAATTTCCGTGCTCCCATCCTCATGGAGGACAATTTATTTGTCATAACCAGACTTAGTTTATGGGGATATTGTTAGAACTTTCTAGATAATTCCATAGACAGACGTTAAGAAAAGCCGAAAACTGCGAAAGACTAAAGCAAGCCGAATATTTAAAATACGCCACAATTATGCGTATCATCTACCGCTTCTCGTCATATGCAAGTAATAGATAAGATAGCTGATGACCCATAATGCAAATTCTTAGAGGGCACAACCGCGATTTACAGGTGCAATGCAAGAAACCTGGATGGAAGTACATATAAGGTGAGCCATAATGAATTTTTGTAGGTTTAATTTTTAGAATTGAATAAGCAATGGCAGATCTTTTAGTCGATTTAAGCGTTCAAGTTTTTTTGAGTCATATTTTTAGATTATATTTCATATGAAGCCGCCACCATTATTGCTTATCTGTTTGACTCTTTTTATGGCATTGACTATGGTTTTCTTCAGAGCTTCGCGTAGTAGGATCTCCAATTGGCATTTACTTTTTTAATTTTTGTTGTTGTCTGGAGGTGAGTGCCATTTACGCACTGAATGTGAGGCTCCCATTCTCGCGAGCTACGGGGCTAACCACTCTTCCCTAGAACCTAGCCTGGAACCGTTTGATACATTACTTCGGGCCAGATCTTGTTTTGCTACGCCGTGAGGTGTCTTCAAGCTGGGGGATATCTCTTCTAGCGGGAGAGGAGGATGGAAGAGGGATTACCAGACAAGAAATCCTCCTCCCCAACTTCCCCGGCTGCTGTGAGTCCCTTTCATCTTTTAGAATTGCCCAAACATAATGTACCACCTGGTTCCATTTTTCAACTGGTCAACATTTTTGCACGCAAAAAAAGTGTGGCAGGTCTCCTCTTCTTCTCCTAAGCAAAATCTACAGTCGGGGGACTTTGACTTACCAAATTGTGCAGGTAAGACTGAAAACACCCATGCCCACCACTAATACATAGTGGAAGTGATCTACAACATAATATGTATCGTGTAGAATAATATCAATTGATGAATTAGCTAATACAACTCCAGTTAATCCCCCTACAGTAAATAAAAATACAAATCCTAGAGCTCAGATAATTGCAGGAGAATAATTTAACTGAGTTCCGTGAAGAGTAGCTAATCAGCTAAAAATTTTAGTTCCTGTAGATACAGCAATGATAATAGTAGCTGAAGTAAAATAAGCTCGTGTATCTACGTCTATTCCTACTGGATCAGATAGAAGTCAGTCTCACCATACCTTCGATTAAGCCACGGTTGTAGATCCGAGAGGAGCCGCGCAGTCCACCTTCCCTTCGTGCGATTTACCTTAGACTGCTGCCAATCGTTGAGAGTGCGCTGTCTCTGCTTGCTTCCGCGCTGGTAAACAGCGCGGCGCTCTCGAGCAAGGAGGGCAACAGGTATCACGCCTGCAATAACTCTCACCACCAAATCGGAGACTGTCGGATACGAAAAAGCAACCCTCAGTGCTCGTCTTTTCTGTACCCGTGCCAAGCATTTTCGGTATACCTCCTTACTGAGAGCGTCGCCCCATATTTCTGCTCCACACAGTAGCACTGACCCTACAGCATTCATCAACAGGGTTGGGCCCCTAAGTTGGCCATAAGTCGACTCAGAGTCGACACGCCTGAAGTAGCCCTCTCAGTCGTTGCCTAATTCACTCAGAGAAACTCATCTTCGAGTCGGAACCTCAGTGCTGACTTCGATTCGATTAGTATGTCCCCAATATTGATCATCCTTACTCTAGGGGTTCTCCTTTTTGTCAAGAGGACCACTACGGTTTTCTCTAGTGCAGTCTCCACCGCAAGCAGTCTTCCAGTTTCTCACTCGGCGCATTAGCATACCTAGCCTAAGTTGCACCTGTTCAACGGTGCGTCCAGCGACGAGAGCCGCAACATCATCCGCATAGCCGATCAAGCGCGACTCATCTGGCATCTCCAGGTTCAATAGCTCGTCGTAAGACACGTTCCATAGGTCTGGACCAAGGATAGATTCCTGGACAACACCTGATGCAATTCCATCCTTCATCGGCCCTGTGTCTCGTCATAAAGCAGGCTACAGCACTTCAGGTAGTCCCTCAGAAGCCGCATCAGATATTCTAGAACTTGAAATGGGTTTTCCAGCGCATCCAGAATATCGACCCATCTAGCGAAGTAAAAGGCGCACTCACCACCTCTGCAATGGCATCAATGGTGGTGCGTCCAGCTCTAAAGCCGTACCGCTAAAGAGATAGGTCCTCAGCAGTATGAATCAGTTAAGTGAATCTTCCCTTGATCTACAATAGCATCTTTAAGGGTCGGTATGCTAACGGCGATCCGGAATGGCAGGGATAAGTTTCCGCACTATCTCGTCCATCTTTTCCACTTCATTTATGCAAGGCTTCCAAGCTTTCGCATAACTAGCTTGCAGCCAAGACCCCACGGACTCTTGTTCACACTGTTTACTATATCTTGCCAGCAGCGAGCCTTCCTGTGGGTAATCAATATTCAAAAGTATTCCCTGGCTGACTTATATGCTGCTACCTGTGTAATAAACATAAGCAATCGAGCAGCCCCGTGGTGATCGGGAGTGGCTTCTCCTGAGGAGAGAACCTGGTCACCCCGTCGAAACTGCTTAGTATATTGTTTTACTAGGTTGAAATTAACTACAACTGTCAAGTTCCCATCCTTAAGGCAGAGATGAGTGGTTTACTTCAGCCACTTTAACATCTTTAGATTTGACATTCCCCTTGGAATGCATCGACCTTCTTCAAGAAAAGTAACGGTTGCTTTTTAAACAATGTTTGCATTATTCTCAAGCCTCCGTGCCCGCTTACTTTAACGAGCCAAAAAGTTTTGAATTACTATAGAGTAGCTTAACTGACACATAATAGAACATTTCTAAAGATAATAAAAATTGATCGGTATGTCTTTTGGAGTAGAGTACGCGTGAAAAATATTTTGTAGTCTAGCTTCGTTGCACGACAAGCACCGGCTTCAAATGATCCCGCAAATAGCTGGTCGACAAGCACGCGTACGCAGTCTTCAAGCAAAGCTAGTCAGCTGAACTCGGTTTTCTTTATAGGTAGCTGATACTTGTGCCAGACAACAAGCACCCGTGTTTTGCAAGGATTTTTAAGAAAAAAGATAATTCGTTATACCTGGTTGCATGCCTCGTTCAGTTCCGTACCCGTTGAGCATCACGCTCCCTTCGCGTTTCAGCGATTTCAGTCGACTATCAGTACACTAGGGGTTTATCACACCGGGGGTTTCGCCAGGGCATAGAAGTGCTGCAAGCAGTCGTGATGATGCTTATAGTTGAGTTCATCACATCTTGAGCTGCCAGTTCTTCTGTCTCTTTCGTTTCATACTGCATGGGAGTATCTGCCATGAGAACCTCAACGAATTTCTCGACGTCCATCCTTCCGATGTTCCACTCAACTATAGAAAGTCGAGTGCAAGGACGCTGAGAGACGACATCACGGATCTCGAGCAGAATATATTGATGATCAGCAGTCTTCTTATATTCTCCAATCCTGTATCGTCCGTACTGAGGACTCTGAGGCGAATGTCACGTCAAGTATGATTCCTTTACAGCCAATACTGCGGAAAATCGGCTTACTTGCGATATTTAGTACGATGAGCGCTGTCTTGTCTTAGTCACCATTTCTAGGACTCGTTTTCTCCGCGGATCTGTCAAAGGCACACCCAATTCGATTGCTTTAGCGTTGAAGTCTTCCCCAATGAGCACGTTGCCATCTGCGTTTGAGACAGCGCCCTCCAAAGCATTAAGCCTGAAGTCAATTATTTTGTTTATTTGATATCCGCAGGCCAATTCTCTTTTTTCTTGGGAAGCCGTCGGGCCTTGTTTTGCTGCGAAGCAAGGCCCGACGGCTTTTCAAGTAAAAAAACATTAAGCTTGGCTTGGAAAGATTATATCGATTCGTTCGACATTAGGTACCGCTTGGCAATCACTATTCCGAGCCCAGACGGCAGCAGTGCCACCTTCGTCAGGATAACATGATGCAGAACTTTCATTGTATTGGGCACTCAGCAGCAAAACATCGGCTTTCATGTCTCTCGCAAACTTCTTAAGCAGGTTTTGGGCTTTCATGTCTCTAGCAAACTTCTTAAGCAGGTTGAACTGCAGTGTAGTACTTTGAGAACTAAAAGAGCGTATGGCTTTGTTCATTTTGTGTTCTGTTCTGATTGCCCTCCAGCACGATGGACCAAATTGGAATCCCTCGTGGCAATTGATAAAACTTTGTAATCTAAAGATAACTATACTCTACAATGTCCATCGCCACATTGTAGAGTATAGTTGTCTTAAATCGAAACCTTCGTGGCAATTGATAAAACTGCGTAATCTTAAGGTAATTATACTCTACAATGTATGAAAATTTATTTATTTTATTTGTTGAACTTCCTTTCATTTGTAATTTCTTCGAAATTAGCAGTTTTTCCAAGCCCTCCGGTATGTTTTACTCCTAAAACTCCCTGCTATGTGCATGAACTCCACCTTATACATAGAAAGCTTTCCCCAACATCTAAATCTCTTGAGGTATCTAGTCAGAAGCTTTCTCTCTGGAGTTTTAATGGGATCAAAAGCAACCGGCATTCTTTAAATGTACATCTAGCCTCACCACCCCCTAGTTTCAACAGTAAGGCGCTCGTTATAAAGCAAGCATCCAACAAATGTCTGGAATGGGGAACCACGCAACTTTTGCTTGCCCGTTTATGACTCCCGGCGTACTAAAGTTTACTTCACTGCCACGCTATCCAGCTATATATGAGTTCAACACATTCATATATTTATGTGAACATCAACCACGATGCCCGGGGAGGGTGTAACGGGCGCTGCAGAAAGGCTGTTTTGCTTGCGAAGGCTTTTCATGAAAACCCCCAGGTTTTTAATAAGTATATAACGGAGTTTTCACTGAGACACGAGTTCATTCTCTCAGTGGTCGAAGTGACATGAAAGTGAAGAAATCGGTGTACGGTATAAAGTCATGTATCAGCATGCTTTTCAAACAACAGGAGACCACATTGCAAATGGTAAGTGATGAACATTACTCGCACATATGAACAAAAATGAATGGATAAGGTTATGACCATAAGGTAATGTTGCAAATTGGGTGCAGCCATAATGGCGACACTTAATCAAGGTGATGTGTAATTTGATAGTGAACGAAAGACAAGTTGTGATAGGTGTCCTTGCTTCCTTCCTCAATTGAGAATGTTTGCCGGTGCCCGGAAAATAACATGAATAGTGAGAAAAATCAATGACTCGCCCGCCAAACAGTGCAAGTGATCATTTAAAAACATTTGGGAATTAATTTGAACGTATTTTTTAACACTCAACAAAGATATTCAGAGTACTATTCGCTGAAAAGTGTTGAAACATTTGGATGATGTAATTTGTGACAGGGATTGTGTCGTCAGTGTTGAAATTTCACGCTAGTGTTACCAGGCATATAACAAATCCATAAAGCCAGACAGGTGGGAAAGAATGTGTTGTTACAAGCACATTTTTTCACAATTCATACTTTTGTTGAAGATGCAAATTTATTGTATACAGTCCCGCCTCATGTATATAAAATGTTTATTAGGCGCTAAATTTATGGAAGTTAATTATAGTGAAGAATTTTCATTGAAAAAATGCTGCTCTGCATCGATCACGTTGTGAGCGCTTCTAACATTAATAACCAACAGACACATTGAATGAAATATGATCGTTTTGTTAGGATTTCAATGGAATTCAATCCACAACTTGGCTATTGAAGTTTATGAAATGCAAATTCATTTGAGAATTTGTTGCTCTTTAAAATAACTGCTTTTTCGGTCGTTTCAAAATTTGATTGAAGTTAGAAACTTATACGAGTATATGTATGGTTGTTAAAAAGCAGAAAACTTAAAATAAATCCATATTACAAGCACTTAAACCTTCTAAGCAAACAGATGGTAAAGGTCAGAAAAACTGCTGGCTAATACTAAATTTTTCTCAAAACACATTTTTCTGTGTATGTAATATTGAGTCTGGCTCTGGAAAGTATAATAGCATAGGTCATAGATAAACAAACGTTTCAAAAAAGACAATGTAACTTACATGCTTGAGGTCCTTTCATAGATTATTAGAGGAATGACACTGATGAAAAAATATGGCTCTTAGTACCCATATGTGAATTATCGTCACTTTTGGGCTGTAGTAGTATGTACCATGCCTGTGCATCCGTCTTTGTGCCAAAAATGTTTTTTTTTGGAAATAGCAAAAACTATTACCATCAAATTATGTAAAAACAAGACAGACCTATGCTCATGTCAGAAGGGTTTTGTACTCAACTTCCAAAATGCAGTAAGAAGCAACGAATAAAATCAAGAAACATGTCAAAGACGATTTTATTGGAGAAAATGTGAAATTCGAGGATCATACTATCATTAACAATGTTGAAAGAATTTTGACTTCTGAGGTATTTGTTAGAGTTATACCCATAAATATCTCCCTTGATAATTTTTTCAAATTTTTTAGATCACGGGTGTCCATTCGCGAGGGAGGAAACACATTTTCATGTATTTCCCCCCTGTGCCCCCACTGAAGCAAAACCGGTCAGTTTAAGAACTGTTTTGAAAAGCTCTCATAGAGAACTTTCAGTTGATACTCATATCGGCTATCTTTCATGAAATTTTTTTCCAGAGGCCACTTCTCTGTACTGTAATCATCGATTCATAGCCTATTTTTTGAATCCTAGAATGGTTACAAAGCCCTTTTGCAAGGAGCTCTCTCCTGCCTCTTCGACTTGTTTCAATTATATGTACTCATCTTCATGATACCTATCATTCCTGCAATTTTCATGCAAATCCTAGCAAAGCTGTAGTGTCTAAGTTGGTAAAAAGCGCATATGGCTCCATAGCCATATGTTTCCATAGTAATACAGGGCATATTGTTCCATAGTAATACAGGAAAATTCAAATCGCTATTACTTCGTCAAATACTATTCGATCTTTATGAAACTTTCAGAAAAGATCAATCCTATAAATAGTCATCTGTTTGAATTTAAAGGTACCATTTAGATTTTATTCAAGAAAACATAAAATCGATAAATCATACTATTACTAACAAAGTTGAGTGAATTTTGTCTTCTCATGTATTTGTTGTTGTACTCACTAAGGCCTACATTCATGATTTTTTTCAGATTTTTCGGATGGAAGGTGTCCAATCGCGAGGGGGGGGGGATACGCGAAAAGTTCGTACATTTCCCCTTCCCCTGCCCCCCTCGGTACTAATAAGGCAATTTTAAGACTTGTTTTGAAAAGTTCTCATTAAGATCTTTCTAATGACACCCTAATCGGCTACCAATGGTGAAAATTTTTTTTTGAGGGGTCACCTCCCTATATGGGGCGCCCCCCTTAAATCCCTTTGAAAAATTTTTTCACCCTTGAACTTTCAAGAAGTCACCGCTTCTGACCTTTCCACAAAGTTTCATGGCTGTAGCCTCTATACTTTCGGAGAAAAAGTGCTGTGACATACAGGCGGACGGACGGACGGACGGACGGACAGACGGACACAGGTCGTGATTGCAATAGGGTTTTGTATTTTAGTACAAAACCCTAAAAATGATTATGAGTGAAAGTTAACCATGGTTTCATTTTGTTAGTCATCTTCAGTTTAGTTGTCCGCGTGACGTAGTGGTTAGAGTGCTCGTTGCGTAAGCCGAAGGTCACTGGTTCGGACCCAGTTGGTGACGAGATTAGTTTCGAGCGATTCTTTGGATGGACTATAAACCCGTTTGGTTATGAATACGTGCTGGTTTAAAATCAGAACGCATAGCGGCTGGATGGACTGACGCACGGCCAAAACGTGGACGATATCACCTTCTCGAGTACCAAAACATACGATCAAGATAATGAGATATTCTAACTCTAGACGAAGGCCTGAAAAAGCTGTAGTAGTAGTATTTATCACTTAAGTCTGTCCATATAAGGGTATTACCCCTCAATTGGAAGACTTTGCCGCAATATTTTTATATAAAGTCTCGATCTAGGCCGCGGTTTGCAGAGGAAGCGAAAAAAAGACAAAAATATGTCTCGTCCCACTATTTTCTGTGGTAGTTTTTCTATTGTAGTCCTAATTCAACTGCCCACTTGTTAGGGTATCTTATTCCATGATTGTAACGGAACTCAAGATGATATGGTCAATACACGCTCAACCATGTGATTATTATCTAATATTTCAATTAGTACCCTGACAGCTGGGTGGACTGATTCGACAGCAGCATCAGAAGCTCAAATTCGATGCCGCCGCTGAGGTTCGAATTTGGGACCACACGGACTACTCCAATATACTTGAGTGTAAAACGAAGTTTTAAGTCCAGGACGACATCGAACTCTTCAATGCTATCTACTTAACTAAGTGGTGTGTTGTTGATGTGATAGTCAAATAAAAGAAGGCCCCTTTTTCATGGAAAAATTTTTACCTGGCATTTTTCCAAGTTTAGGGAGAGTTGGTCGTTGGTGCACCATTCATAGAGAGCACTGAGCTTAGATTGCAGAAACATCATATCCGATAGAGATGATATGACGTAGTAAGCATTAAGGTCATCTGCATAAAACAGATAAAGTATATCATGTAATACTACTGAGGAATCAGAAATGAAAATATTACACAGAAGAGGTCCAAGATGACATTCTTGAGGAACCTCGGAGAGGACTTGAATTTGTTCAGATATGCGTCCTTGAAATCCAACAACTTGAGTGCGGTCTTTAAGCTAAGAATATTTTTGTGATTGAGAGGTGAATGCGATTTAAGCACTGAGTGTAAGACTGCCAAGCTCTCAATGCATCCAGACTATCCACTGAATACCTCCCCTGTAATCCAAGAACCCAGCCTGGAATCATTTGAAACATTACTTCGGGCTAGGCTCGTTTTATCACGCCTTGAGACGCTTCCGATTTGCAGTAATCCCTAAATCGCATCAGAAGGAAAAGACAGCAAAGGATTATTAACTTTTAGCTGTGTGTCACTATTTTGGGCTACACTACAGCTATCGTGGGTCTTATGTGACCCACACAAAAAAATCAGTAAAAACAAAAATATTTTTATGCGATTAATTTAAAATTAGATTCGAATGAACTAAAACAAGCTTCTTTGAAAAAAGAATACAATTTTTCAAAAAACAACAAGTAATTCAGAAATTAAAGCCTGATTCAATTTTTTATCTCTTTTTCACTACTATGTATTTAAAGAACTAAATGGAATATTATTCTTTAAAAAACTTAAAAGAACAACTTATAGTACCTAGCAGGACGACCCTGCAAGCGGAATTGCGATGCGCCTTGGCGCGCTGGACCGTGCTTATGACTTCTCCGATTCCGTCAATAGTAGAGCGATCTGCGTTGAAGCGAGCTGCCTTGGAGATATATCCCCAGCGGCACAGATCGTGTCAGCGAATCTTTGCTTGATAAGTTGTTCGAGTACTTTCCTGGTTGTCAAGCAGAAGGTGACTCGAGATTTCCCTAACCTTTGCATATTAGCACGAACCTCGCCAACTTCCAGTACTCAGGGAATATCCTTTCATGCAAGCAAGCAATGAACATACTGAGCAGCAAACCAGAGCAGAATTGGTAAACTATCTAGAGGAACTCAGCTGGAGTTCTGTCTTGTTCTGGAGCCTTTCTTTTCTTCAAAGATAACTCTGCTTCTTCTACTTCCCTCTTTGTGAATGTGGGCATTCCACTGGTATTTCATCATGGACAGCCTTAATATAGAGAGGATGAATAGGGAAGAGGGCCCGCGCAATCTCCTCCATCTTTTCCGCAATGTATGAGCGGGGCAATCTTTGAGCACCGAGCTTTGGGACGACTAGCTTGTACTCTAAGTCCCATTGGTCCCGGTTTACGTCGTCTACTAGTCCTTGTCAGCGGTTGGCCTTACTGATATTGATGAGTTAGCGAAGGTATTTTATAGCCAATTTAAAAACTTTCCATTCGGTGCCTGCATCTTGTTGAGACCGTGCTCGCTGAGCCTCTCGTTGGAGGTTACGATACAATATTTTCGGTGATTTCAGAACACCACTAGTACACTGGAGGTTTGCCGTTGCGGAATTTTTTCAGCAAAGTATGGAAGGCTTGCAGGTAGATGTAATGATTCTCATAGTTGAGTTCACTAGATCTTTAGCTACTCCGTTAACACTTCTGCAAACCTTTCGACGTCCACCTTCTCAGTGTTTTACCAGAGCCTGGAAAGCAGATCGTACGAGCACTCCAACATATCTGCAATAATATCTGACTTTCAGGAGTTGACATTTAAACTTGTGATCCAGGAAATTCTTTCTAAAAGTAAAAGCTCTGCGTAGTTTTTCGTATTATTTCATTAAAATGTTTAGATGTTTAAAGAAGTGCTGTAAAAAAAAACATATAAATGTTTCAATACAAAATGCTTAAGTGATTTAAAAGAAAACACTGGAACATTTTGTAGCTAAATGGTGATGTTGGTCAGTTGAGGGAATTTGGCTTTTAAGTTACTCTGTTTTTATTGCTACATTGTCTAGTACTGGCACTGTATGAGGATCAATGTTCACTTTATTCCTGACAAACGGTGCATTGTGTGGTAAAACTACTGAGTTTAAATGTCACTTGAGAGTGTTTCCTTCTAATTCGAATAATAGTTTCATTATCCACGAAGAGAAGCAATTGACAAAAAGGCTGTGAAATTAATAGTTTAGTGGTAACTTAGCTCAGGAATAAGTCCATACAATCCCTTTTGGCATCTGAGGGGTAAAGGGACACTTTGAGTTACTTTTTCAAGCAGGAATACCAGCAAATCATATTTCAATTCTTTGGCTAAATTGCTGCTGGCTTGAATGTCAATTTGGCCAATGAACTCCTATTTGAAGACCCACAGGCTTATCGACCATACGACGTACTTTTTGAGTAAGGAGGTTGCAACACCTTGAGAAACACAATTTATTGAATTTTTATTGCCACGTACAAATCATCAAACGCTAGTTCTAAGATAACATACTTTTCCTTTGACAAATTCGACAATTGAGACTGAAAAGCTACGTTAAAAGTTGACATCACACCCCAGCTCTTTAGTACAAAATTCGTCTGACATAAGAAAAGCACTCAGCTTGATTCGAAAAATCGATATCTGTTTGATGGATCCACCTAAGATTAAGAGCAGGCAATTATCAAAATACTTTGTTTTCCTGATACAATCCGTTTGACACAGATTACAACCACAAATCCAGCTTGATAGGCAAACTGTGTGATTGCACAGTTGATGCTGATAAAAATTGTTAGTATCGTCAACTGATAATCTTGGATACAGAATAAATTCTTCATAGGGGTTAACACAGCTCGAGGATGATCTGGGACTGGTTTACCCCAGGTAAGTTTGTTATACCCTTGTACTAACAACTTGGTTTTGACAATTAATATGGTTTAAAAGAAAGGCCTTACTTTAGTGAAAGCCCTCCAAAGGAAAGCTCTGCTACCAGATACATAACCAGATGCAGGCTAACTTTTTTCGCAAATTTATACGGCGGTATATAAAAAAATGTGGAAGGGTCGACGAACGTTTGAGGTTTCATGCGGTTTCAAGATGGGTTTTAATGATGAAATCAAGATGGCCAGCGTAGAACATAGTAGCGCTTCTTGTGAAGTGAACATTGTTTCAGTTCTTACATCTGTTTAATTTTAAATGTCATCGAAAGCGAAATGGATAAGAGTTTCTTTACTTCTCCAAGCTCAGCTGTAAGTGAAGGAGTTGAACATGTATTTCGTTTGACCGTTCTAAAATGTACTGGTGCACGACAGGGCTAGGTAAATTTTAAATATGCAAAGAGTATGTTTTACCCTTTTTTATATGAATTATGGTGTGATAATCATTAGTCCATACAAGCGTTTTAAATTTTACGAGGGGTTTGTATTTCGGGCTCTTTTTCCGAAGTAGGCTGAAAGCTCCCTGGAACTTGTCATATGTAGGCTGACTATTACAAATGTAAATTTTCTCTGGAGGGCTTCCGCTATAGTAAGGCGTTTTTTAAGCCATAAGGACCATCGAATTCTTCAGTTTTAGAAAGAATCTACCCATTCGTTAAGTTGAAAGTAAAATCCTACAATTTTGAGTTAAACTGAAATGAGTTAGCTTTTAAAATCAGTTCATGCAATTTCATCTAGCTGCCAGTGAAACTGCCTGTACTGCATGATCTTTTGCTAGAGAGAGGCCACCAGTTATACCAAGTTAGATAGCTTCCCTTCAGATCTGTGTAAGTTACTTTGCTGCGCCGGCACTATTGAATACGTCTCAATAATGGTCTTTTTGCAATGAATCGACAGTATACTCTCTTGATGCCGATCAATGTTCTTTATACTTTTTGAGTTGTATCGTGATTCTACTCATTACAAACGGTGCTGATCTGGCTCCAAAGATAATCGTTATTGATTGTCTGATCATCTCAGTATTTTTTACAAGCTCTACGAGTATACTTTTCTTTCTGACAACAACAGGATGAGGAAGGTAAAACAAAGGAATGCAATTATAGATTGACGGTGTTACTTGATGTAAAAGGCGGATTTGTTTTTGTTGAGTCGATGAATGACTTTAGGATATTGTTGAGTTTGACTAATTAAAGCTCTAGCTTAGTTGTTTGTACTTTCTATAGGTTTCATTTTAAGCATATTAATATTTTGAACAATTAGCAATAAGATAATCTGACTTATCAATTAAGGAAACCTAGTTCACATATGATTCTGATGTTTTTTCTTGAATTCAAAATTTAGTCATAAAGAGCATAGATTAGATACACATTGAAGGTACCATTACATCTCACTCAAATCCATCCATGTGGCTTAGGTTGTTATCAATTCGCCAATTTTCCTTGCTTTGTTTTCGTTTAAATCAAATTTTTGTATGGAACCACACGTATTCGGGTATCTCAATAGTTCTAGGTTAGTTAATTGAATTTGTTCGATTATTGGCTCTTATTTGTATATATTCAGCGAGTCAGGCGGCTCGAATCATGCTCAACTGTACACGACGTATGTGATAGATTTCCTAATACAGAACTAAATGGAATTCAGTCTAAAATTATATTTTGATTTCTGAATGAGGATTTTTAATGATTTTGTAGTTGATTAAAATCAAATGAAATTAGTCCTAACTGGCATGAAGGATAGTTGATAGGTTTAGAGAACTAGGATAAAATCGTGTTACTTTGAGCCAATGTTTCTTTACGAATAAGATATATGTACAAAATGACATGAAAAATGAAGCATAACAGTTTATCTTTCTATGGCGTTATTTAACGAAGTATTGTTAAGCCAATAACTTATAGAGGAAGAAACAATTGATATATTATCAATATTAATAAATACAGATTTCAATACTTTAAGTATCCTTTACTCCTAAAATTTAAACTAATCTGAAACATCGTTACATTTATTCAACCTGGCAATTCCCTAAATAAAAAGCTTTTCTAGTGACGTCCAAATGTTATACTATGAATGAATTCTGCGCCGAAGCATTGATCGCGCACACCCTGGAAGCGAAATTGCTCAGCAATCAACTAATGTTGGGGATGGTTAAGGGAGTGAGAGTATGTACTATCATTTCACGTGTGTACATAGCGGTGTGGGAGTAAAAACATTTTATACATAGGCATAGAACATACATATTTCATATGAAATGCATGACATTAAACATGGTATGATTTTACACATATTTAAACTATTAAATACAATCTATAGAGTTGTACGCTAAAATCCAAGTACATTCACGCTGCTATGTGCAGTAAAACCGTTTTATTGAAAACATGCATTTTTATGTAGGTAAACATACGCCTATATTAAGATAAAAAAAAATATCTTCGCAACTACTATACTGTCGAGAATTATACACTCACTTTAGAAAAAATATCCTTAAACTGTCCAGACACCAGATATTAATAACAGCTTTTATATGCTTAACTATAACCGGAAAACTACTAAGCAATTCATTAAAATCGATTTTATTGAAAAGGACTAAAGTCAGCATATGGCGGATTGTAAATCGGGTTGTATTCTATCAGATTTGCTAAGGTTCAAACGTGATTGAAGTAGAAAGGAAAGTTGTCTATTGCATGGGTATCAATAAGTGAGTTTATTGCTGTTGACAGGGGCAGAAATAGATTGTTTGGTTTCAATGAATTCACTTTAAATCTCTTTAAAGGCGAGTATCTTATCTGGTCTTATAGAATTTTATGAAGGAATTAAAGTGTATTTGGTTAATAATTGCTGAAGGAAATCATTTATGAGATTACATTTTTAGGTACAAAATATATTATTTTAATTAATAATAATTATTTTTAAACCTCTTTCTGAGGATGGATAGAATCAAAAAAATGTTTCAATTAAAATGTTGTTTATCAATAAAAGTGTGATGTACCTGGGCATTTTGATGAACTCGAAGATGAGTTTCTCTGAGCAAATCAGGGCAATCGCAATGGGTGTGTCAGCACCATAGACATAGAGAGTACTGGATATACAATCGGTCCAGAGAGCTGAGGAAACCCTACACGTGGTTTACCATGAATATAATTTGTTGATACAAAATTACGATGAATGTGATCCGTGGATACAACAACTAATTGAGTTAATATGAATTAAAAATTGAAATCGCATTCTCCCAGCTGCCGTGGTCGTATCTGTCGATGCAAAAACCAATGAGCTGATACCAGAAGAGAACATGAGTGCATCTCAAAGAGAATGCAAATTAAAAAAAAAAAAACAATTTTATTCGGAATTAAAAACTTTTCAAAGTCATGTATGTCCGGTATCGGAGGTTGATCCGAACCAGATCAAACATTCCCGTGTCGAATTCGGTATATGTTACTAGATCGATTGACATTATGGAAACGTTGAAAACCCTTTTTAAGCAACAGTATAAATGGTTTGGACAAATAGGGATTATTTGAGCAATGGAAGTCTACCTAAGGACATAAAAGAAGGCTGGAAAAGGATGACAATTACATTAAGCGTCATCGACCAGGGGATATCTTGTAAAATAGATTATTAAAGCTTGAGCTACTAGATACTTCCCGCTTGATTAGGTATATAAAGGTGGTGTTGTAGCAATAGTAAATATCAGCAAAATCAAACAAGCGTAACTTAGAATGGCAAAATATATACAGTCTTCCACAAAAGTCAAGGTACAGTGATAAATATCATGAAGATTGTTTGATATTTTTATTTAAAAAACCTATAGTGATAAAATTTTTTTGGTATTACTTCAACTATAATCATTACACTTTAAATTCATGTAAAACAAAACGAAAATTCTGTCGTATTAATATATTATTACATATGATGTGTTGGAAAGTCAATGAATGAAGTCCACAAAAGTCATGGTACACCTAAAGAAAAATGATACAAATTGTAATTATAGTCTTGCATAGCTATTTGAATTATACTTTTCTTAATATTTTGTCGGATATCCTTTCATCTGAATTACTGACTTCAGTCTTTTAGGCATAAAATATACCAATTTTTTAGTAAATTCGCTGCTGATCTTGGCCCACTCCTCCAATATAGCATCCTTAAGCTGCGCCTTGCTTGATATCACTCTTTTTCGGATTTTTGTCTCAAGCTCATTCCAAAGATGCTCTATAGGGTTCAAATCAGGGCTTTGAGGCGGTGTAGCAAGCATGCGAGTATTATACAATAGCCACATTCGAACTTTATGCGCAGTGTGCTTAGGGTCATTGTCCTGTTGAAACAAGAAATCTTCTCGCATACCTAATTTGGCTGCACTTTGTTTCATGTTGTTTCGTAGAATCTCTAAATAAGAGTTCTGATCCATAGTATTTTCGATGAATGTCAGATTTCCAACTCCAGCAGCAGCCATGCAACCCCAAACCATAACACCACCGCCTCCATGTTTTACTGTTTTAATAGTGTTCTTGTGATTAAATGCTTCTCCTACTTTTCGCCAGACCCTCTTATGCCCATTTACACCAAATATACAAAATTTAGACTCATCCGAAAATAAAACATTATTCCAAAACGTTATTGGTTATGCTTTTGCAATTGTTATTCTTTTTTGTTTATCTATGGAACTTACAAGAGGTTTTCTTCTAGGCGTACAAGATGAAAATCCAGCTTCTACGACAGCTCTACGCACAGTTTCTGCGCTAACCTCCTTCTTATCATTAATTCCAAGAACATCGCAGATTTTTCTACAGCTTAGAAATGGATCTTGTTTTACCATTCGCGAAATTTTTCTCTTGTCCTTTGCACTTAGTTTAGATGGACGACCTGTTCGGGGCACATTTACCACTCTATTTTCCTTCTTAAATCGATTTATCACTTTTTGAATGGTTGACCGACTTCGCAACACTAGTTCAGCTATTTCAGAATATGATTTGCTCTGATTTGAATGCAGATTAATAATTATTTCACGCTCCTTAATACTCAACTCCTTTCGACTCATTTTTTAAAAATTTTATTAAATAAAAGATACACTACGAATACGGACGCGATATTAAAAACAGTGGCCTACGGTTGTTAACTCACTCTGATAATATGAACTTTGGGGATTCCCCTTTTTACAAATAACAGGGCATTTTCTGCAACTGTACCAAGACTTTTGTGGAGTAGAAAAGAGACATTGCCAACAAAAAATTATTGTCTTCAATGATCATTATTGCCGAATCCCTTTAAATTTATGAAAACTTAAATTCAACAGAACTCGTATTATAACCATTTCATAACTTTTGGTTTTCAAATAAAAATATTGATTCAGTAATACAATTTTCAGTTACCGATTCTCTGTACCTTGACTTTTGTGGAAGACTGTACCACGTCAAGCACTGGATTAAACAATAGTAAATGAAAGATTATTTTTTAAGAATGCGTCGCCGCATAAGTACTGCAAAAATTTTCTAATTATATGCATAATGCGCAGTTTAGTGATTAGAGTGCTCGCTGTGTAAGCAGAAGGTCTTGGTTCGAGCCCCGTTGGCGACAACG
This sequence comes from Odontomyia ornata, assembly GCA_963969285.1. Lineage (NCBI taxonomy): Eukaryota > Metazoa > Arthropoda > Insecta > Diptera > Stratiomyidae > Odontomyia > Odontomyia ornata. The sequence goes on along the minus strand of OZ017742.1, from coordinate 247,342,140 downwards.
AAATTTGTTTCGAATGATTCTTCAGACGGATTATAATCCCATTCAGTTATGATAACTATTGGTTTAAAATCAGAATGTATCGCAGTTAGGTGGACAGACACACGGCTAAAGCGTGGTACTGACCATATTACCTTCCCGAGTGCCGAAACATTCGATCAAATAATGAGAGACTCTAAATATATCCAAGCGAAGCAAGGGATTTTGAGATCTTGTTGTAAAATGAATCAAAATTCTCAGCTCTATTTTATCATCGAATACTTTGCTACGCAGGATTATGGTATCCAAAATTCCAACGTGTGCGCTAGATATTGAAAAGACTAGCATGTTCAAAAATCTCGAATTGCATTGCCATTCTTTGGTGAGAAGGTGGAATACAATCTCTGTGTACTCTTTTGTTTCATAAATGAAATGAAAAAGGAAAAAAATCGTAAGAATCGAATAGGTTTTTGTGCTCTGCCTAATATTCATTAACCTACCTAACATAATTACTTAATGCTGTATCCTGCCCAATAGATCTATTTCTACCCTACTACCAAATGGACATAATTTTTGCAGATTCATTTTCTTCGTTGGTAGGCAACTACTTGGAATTTTTCTCGAGGCTATTTTTAATTGTCAGGGATGTAGGTCGCATCCTTGTTCAAAAATGTCCTTAATTAGAATACAGATGCCAAGTAACTGTATCTCTTTCTTCAATTAGTGTTTTTGCTACTTTTATTTCCTGAAATACTCGTAAATCAAATAAAATCCTAGAATTTGATTCATCTATAAAAAGATTAATTGATTCTTACAAAAAATATGCATGAAACATCAGAAATATAACGAAGAAACATACTCAATTATAAAATGCAAATAAGTATGCAAATAGTAAGAGAAGGTCGAAATGAAATTCGTTTATCTAGTCAAGTGCTTGCATTCAAGATATGACAAGTTAAATAAAGGATTCAAATTAATTCATCTTTTGGTTAATATTCAATCGATTTATTATTGTAGTATGAAATAGATTCCGTTGGATCGGTTTGTGGTGCTGTTAATTTTTATGTCAAGCTTTCACATAAATTCCTAGATGCTCTGAAAGGATCTGGTTTGAGAGAGAACTTAAAGAATTCAATAACAGACTAAGGGTAGACAAGAAGGTGATTCAGCCAGCATGAATCAAATCACAAGGAATGACTTCTCAATACTCTTCTTATTTTTAGCACTACAACCCCTCTCGGGCCTTCGCTTAGAGATAGTTAGAGTATCTCATTTTCATGACCGTATTGATTTTTTCGGAACATGGTTTGGTCAGTACCATGCTCCTATTTGCTCAGCTATGATATGATCTTATTAAATCAGTACATATCACCACTGAGTGAACACTCGTAGTCTATCCGAAAAATCCCCTGAACTAAATCACGTTGTTCAACAAAGGAGATTTGAGCCTGATACCTTCGGCTTATGCGTCTCATGCTCTAACCACTAGACCACACAGACTACTTCTCAATACTCAGTATAGTCGATTTTAACAATCAGGATTTTTCTGAAAGAATCAAGTTAATTCAAAACTTTGTGCTGATTTTAGAACAATTAACCGCATACCATGAACTGAATTCGATAATAACATGAAAATTATTCTGATTAACATCCGAATTATAAGATTAAACTTATTGTTTATTTTAGCACTACATCACCTTTTGAGCCTTCACTTAGAGATAATTAGAATATCTCACTATCTGGTTCGTATGGACACTTTTAAATTAATTGCAGAGGAAGTGCCCATTTTGAGTGATTTCAAAAAAAAAAAATTCAAAATATTAAAAAATTGTATTTTAATAATATGTAATACTTGCTTTTTAATGTTAAGCTTCATCTAAATTTTACTTTTAGAAAATCTATTTAAAAAGTTATTTAAAAAAAACTTACACTTTCTTAATTTGAAATGTAGTTACCAAAACCGGAACCCTTGTAAAACCAATCAAAATAGCAAATAAATAAAATTGAAAAAATGATTTAAATCAAAGAATACACAATCTAGCTTCAAATAATATAAGAATTACAATAGAAGGCAATGAAAATGTTATTCTTAAAAGAGGAAATAGAAAGTATTTAACACAGTAACATAATTTAATTGCTTGGCCAGCAAAATACACGTGAAACCACCGTGAACACGTAACGCACACGACCCAAAGTTCCCCTTTAAACCCCTCCAAAAATTTTACGTCACAATACATGCACCAAGCTTCATCACATCTTTGGTTGGGAAAACTCAAGTAAGAAGCTCCGATTTGATGTTCCGAAGGACAGGCTAACTTCATCTTCAGTGCTTCATTTGACGTTTTCAAACTTTAGGCACCTTTTCACGGGTTTTTCCTTTCGTTGAACTCTCTCCACGATTATTTTCGCGTCCTTGAATGCGGTTCCGTGCTTACTTTTTAGCTTCCTTGGCATCTTTAGCTTTCTTTGCTTCGGTCAATTGAGCTTTATAAGGCATATACGAGTATATGATCACCGTAGCACTGCAGGCTTTTCTTCCCCTATTCGAGGTCTTGCTTTTGAGTTTAGGAATGGGAGTGATGTCAAACGGGCTTATCTTAGAAGATATGGAACTCTAAGGATCCTCAAGCCTAGCTAATGATAGAGGAACATCCTGATCTGCTGAAGATGTTGATTGTAGATTAGGGTCAAGCTGTACAGTAACTTGTGGTTCGTCTACTTCTTACTGTTGTTGGTGTTTTTGACACAGATTCATAGTGAGAGGAATATCGTTTTCCGTCAGCCTCTTGAATGAAATTGGCATTTGCGAACAGCTTCTTGTTCAAGAGATCAATTGCTGTCACTTTGGATCCATTGATTTCGATTTAACAGGCTCGACATCTAGTATAGGCTTTGCAAACAGGTCCATTACGTCGAAAGCACTGAAAGCAAGGTCACTGTACCTTAACTACTGCCTGATTTCTCGCTGTATTAGAGTTTGAGAGGACCCAGGAATATTTTATTTGAAGGCTGTAATTTGTGTGAGCAGTGACGTGGCAGCGACACAATAGTTACATGTTTCGGTTTTGTTTAGATGATTAAATTAATATTCTGCATGTGGCTAAAGTGGCCATCTAAGGGCAACAGCACAGGTTTTCCCTTGGTGCGATTGGCTAACTCGATGAAGTTTCGAAACCATTGAGCGAAGGAGTTGATCTGGATTCACCCTGAAGGGTGTGCTGCAAATATTTTTCCTGTTGGAACCCCTTTTTCAGCTGTTTACTCATATTCTTATGTGAAAAAATTACTAAAGGGAGTGCGAATGAAGCACTAGCATTCATGCAACTGACAATCGTTATGAGAGCCCCACGTTCTCCTGATGTCAAGGTGGCTATCTGTCTTTTACCCTTTAGGCCAAACACTTTTGCGACTTTAGATTGTATTCCAGTAATACCGCTCTCATCAGCATCGTGTATTCTGTCAGGAGTGAATTTTCCTTTCTCGTTGTTACCCTCCTCGTTGACAGTATTCTGGCTGGGAGCTTTCTGACCCGGATCATCCCTAAAGGGCGGAAGTAAGCGCCACTTGCTTAGCCAATGGGCCCTCAAAGGCCGCCAAGTGAGAGTGCGGCACCTCAGTTATTTTTCGCTCCTAAAAATCAATTTCGCACCCCAGAGGAGGAAAGGCACAAAAAATAGAGGCTGGGAGGAGAAAAACTTTTCTGCTGCCGCCAGATCACCAAGTTTATATCCTGCCCGCTAAATGACAACTTACTTCCTTCCGTGCCAAAGTTACGCTGAAATCTTTGAATTTTACTAGAGCAAATGGTTATCAACAATTTTCCAAAGTAAAAAGAGGAAAGATAGTTTTTCTCTTTAAGTTCTTAAGAAAGGTATAGTTTGTCCCACCGATACTACAAAAGTTGGATTCTTTTTTCACAAAAAAAAAAAACGATAACGTTGGGGGCTCCTTTCTGCTACCACTCGACTCTGCGCCTTGCTCGTACCGGACCCCCGCTTCAAAGCCCACCGAACCGCTTGAAATTTCTCCGTATTCTTCAGCTTTAAGCTTATGCCCACGATTCCCAGACTGAGGCACCTTCGTCGCTCCCTAGGTTTGCTTCTCCAAATTAGTTTTTTTCCCTTAGCTTAAACCTTACCTCGTTAATTGTCTTAATATCTGCTTCAATAATTTTTTCAGTTACACAGTTCTCTGCCCATTTTTTCCACACTCACTTCTTTCTTTAGTTCTAATAATTTTAAAACTCAGAAAACTTAACGCCACTTAATTAGCGATATTCTTTTTCGTCACACCGCTAGTCTGATCCAACCTAGAATTATAGAAATTATAACCGCTTGTCCATTCGGAGCCCTTATATATCTTGCACTAACAAAGGGGGTTATCCGCTATCCAAAAGGTGTGGAGTACAGATCATTCAAACTCTCACCACGAGAATAAAATGAAAATGTCAAAAAAGAGAATTTTGTCACTCACTATTTGTTAGAGTTCGAGAAGAGAAGCATCACGATCGATATGATTTTTAGGGTTTTGTACTAAAATACAAAACCCTATTGCAATCACGACCTGTGTCCGTCTGTCCGTCCGTCCGTCCGTCCGTCCGTCTGTATGTCACAGCACTTTTTCTCCGAAACTATGAAGGCTACAGCCATGAAACTTTGTGGAAAGGTCAGAAGTGGTGACTTCTTGAAAGTTCAAGGATAAAAAAGTTTTTCAAAGGGGTTTAAGGGGGGTCTCCCCATATAGGGAGTTGACCCCTCTAAAAAAAAATTTCACCATTGGTAGTCGAGTAGGGTGTCATTGGAAAGGTTTCAATGAGATCTTTTCAAAACAGGTCTTAAAATTGCCTTATGAGTACCGAGGGGGGCAGGGGAAGGGGAAATGTACGAACTAAGGAGAACCATGCAAGAACTCCATGCGGTTTCAGCGGCACATCATAGCAGCTACACGCCTTTTGCTAGCTACGTACTGAAATGTGTTTTTAAAGCAAGGTTCCGGAAAGAGGTCTTCGCAGCTACCATACACAGAACTTCATTCTGTCATCGAACGCCTCAGTAACTTGGTCTATCATATTCAAGCCGACGACAAGGCGATCACAGTGTTGACGGAACGACTCGAACCGGCTCATCTACTAAATACTCCCCATATAGGGGAGTGGCCCACGAAAAAAAGTTGCATCGCATGTAGGCAATATGGGTATCAAATGAAAGGTCTTGATGAGAACTTTTCAAAACTGGTCTTAAAATGACAAATATTGCTTTGAGGGGTGCAGGGGAAAGGGAAATGTACGAAAATTTGTGTCCCCCCTCGCGATTGCACACTTTTCACCCGAAAAATCTGAAAAAAAATCATAAAGGTGAGACTTTAAGAGCACAAGGGCCAGAAAGCCCTTGGAAGTCGAAATTCGATCAACTTTGTTAATAATAGTAAATTTTATAAATTTTACGCGTTTGCCTATAAAATCAAAATGGGACCCTTAAATTTAAGTTGTAATCGAACAATAAACAGCTAAGTTATAGCCGATTGAATATTTAACAATTACAAGAACATTAACACGTGATAATAGGGAGATACACATTTGCAACGGACCTTGCCACTTTAAATATGTAGAAATTTTGATAAAAATTTTAGAAATGGTTTGTAATATCGATGAGTTATCATGACTAATTAAACGACGGGGTCAAAAGACTTGAAACAAAATGGCGGCGAATATACAAATATAATAACCATAATAATTCTTCGAACTCAATTTATGGAATCTGTATATTAGTCAAGTTTTGATCTGCAAAATACATATATTGTTTGATTTACTAATTGTTTTACAATAGCTTTCTGGTGGGAGCACTCTCCTGCTAATTCAACTTGTTTATATTTATAATTCGTATTGTGCTCGCGAAACAGTTTCAAAGTTTAGAAAGAATCTACAGGGTTTTCCAATAAGAGGTGTTATTTTGATATTAAAAGAAAAATGCCATTTTTTAATATAAATGATCGGATGTTTATTTCATTATAAAGAGAAAGGTATGCTGTTAATAGTGGCAAATAACATCAGGCAAATTATCACCATGACCACGCTTACATGACCATATCCTTTTCATGAAATTTTCCATAACCAAATCGCAAAGTGGCTGCCTTATGTCCTCGATAGCCTCACGAATTCCGTCTTTGAGGTCTTGAATCGACGCTGGGCTGTTGGCGTATACCTTCTCTTTCACGTGGCCCCAAAGGAAGAAGTCGCAAGGTGTTAAATCACAAGATCTCGGTGGCCAATTGTGATCACATTTTCGAGAGATAACACGGTCCGGAAACTTTTCCCGTAAAAGATCAATGGTTTCGTTGCTTGTGTGGCACGTAGCGCCGTCTTGTTGAAAGCAAACGTTGTCCAGATCAATACCATTCAATTCCGGCTATAAAAAAATATTGATCATCTCTCGATAGCGCAATCCATTCGCCGTAACTGTAGCTCTAGCCTCATTTTCGAAAAAGTAAGGTTCAATGACTCCGCCGGACCATAAACCGCACCAAACAGTCACACGTTGAGGATAGAGAGGCTTTTCAACAATAACTCTTGAGTTTTCCGAGCCCCAGATGCGACGATTTTAATTGTTGACGAAGCCACTGAGGTGAAAATGGGCCTCATCACTCAAGATGATTTTTCGATGCGATTCCGGATCGTTTTCATGCACTTCAAGGACCAAATCAGCAAAGACACGACGTTGTTGATGATTGGCCGGCTTGAGTTCTTGTGTTAACTGAACTTTATAAGCCTTAAGCCCCAAATCTTTATGCAAAATACGGTGTTATGACGTTTGTGGAATGCCTAATTCCAAAGAACGACGAGGAAACGACAAACCTGGGTTTTCTTCAACACTTTCGCCTGCAGCAGCAATAATCTCGGCTGTTCTTGAATGACATGCACGGGTTTTATTCTTCACATCACTAAGTTGTCCCAATAGCTCGAATTTTTCCACCATTTTCTGTATTGCGGTCCGACAAGGTGCTTCACGACGACCCAAAAATGTTCGAGTTTTACGAACCGTCTCTGCCAAATTTTCACCATTTTTAATGATTTCAATGCGTTGTTGAAGCGTGTATCGTTCCAATTTTATTAATGGCGTAGTTTCTACTTGTCATATGTCAAAAAATGACAGCTTCAAAAGTGACATCTACCGAAATAGCGGGCTATTCAAAATAACACCGCTTATTGGAAACCCCTTTATTAACGATAGATGCGGTGATTAGTAAGCAATGCAGGGCCATCGCCCAGGACTGGTGAAATGCTTCAGAGTGTGATGCAGAAAGCTAAATTAACACAGCGGATAGATGTCAGGTGTTGGTCACTGGGGCAAAGTCAACTAGAATTGGAGTAAGTGACTAAATATGCCGCAGGGCTTCCACGGCGAGTACAACGCCCACTGTGCATTGAGACATGATAATTATCGTGCTACCTCCATCCTTTCCGAGTACAAGCAAAGTGAACTTTTAGTGTAAACCTGTGTTTCTGAGGGCGAAGATGATTGGGGTGCGGTATACTTGAAACCGTTAATGTCAGGGTCCGGTACTCTCCACGACGTCTCTCTGCTATAACCACGACGTCTCTCTGCTATAACGACGGGTTCCTTTCATTCCAGTTTTTCAATTTACAATAATGAAATTAATATTCAATTCAAGTTCCAAGTATAAATTTGGATGAAAATTTACCATAGTAATTTGATATAATAACTGCAAGACATTATTGGAATTACGTAAAGCGATAACCTCGGCTCGGAAAGTTTTTTTTTCAAGTTAAATAAAACCGACTTGTCAGCCCGACCACAAGAAGAAGGCAGATTCACTTGGAACATCGTAACCATCTTCCAGAAGATTAGAGAATTTCATCGTATTTTTTTTTCGCTAAGCCCAAGAGTCTGTGGAGCTTAAGAAAAAGATTTACCCACTTTTCCCCTTAATATTGTCTTTGAAAGGATGTTCAATATTCTTCCTCTCTGTCAATTGTACGGCCATTCGTTGTTGTCATTACGAGTAAGGCCAAAAAAGGAAGCTTCCAAAGCAAGGCAATAACGAACCAGTTCTTCTTCGAGATCATAACCGAAAACTGTAGGTCTGCCCAATTTTGTTTTTGCTGGTTCTTCAGGTATACCATACTTCATGTAGGAGCGTAGTTTTCGGAGCATTAAATTTTGTACTAACCTTTTTCCACCCCATCTTCTTTTTCCGATATGCATCAATTGCTTTAGACATTTTAGAAGGACTCCACTTTCTTTAATGAATTTTTACCATTTTCCTTTTAAAATATGGAACTAAATTTCAAAAGAATAAAATTGGATACATGAACAATTAAGGGGTCTGGTTTAGGCAGCTGAAACGGGTACGGTTTGCGCGCCTAATGCCAACAGTTTGTTAATCTGATAAATTTTTAACCAAACATCTATTTGAAATGCTTTGATGATAAATATTAGCTTTGAACCTTGCCATTTAAGAGTATATATAGTTACAAAGAATTATCTGCCTATATCTAGGAAAAATAACGTAAATTCTAGCACAATGTAAAACCTTTTTCCACTGTCAAAACAAGTAATGGTGCACTGACAAGTACAGCTGAAGCGGATGATGTGTGCACTTCACTAGAGTGTTAGATGCCTAAACTACTATTGACACTTGGTACGCATACAGTGCAGGAGAATACTGTGCCGCCTCCGTGTACAAATTTTAAGGTGTGTTATTAAATGTGGTGTTTTTTGTAATGATATCTCTTTCTCTTTCTTTGTAACACTAGAGCTCCTCTCGGGCCTTCGCTTAGAGATAGTTAGAGTATCTCATTTTCATGACCGTATTGATTTTTTCCGGAAGTTAGTTTGGTCAGTACTATGCTCCCGTGTGCCTGCTCAGCTATGATATGATCTGATTAAATCAGTACATAATCACCACTGAGTGAACACTCATAGTCTGTCCAGAAAATCCCCTGAACTAAATCACGTTGCTCCCAACGAGATTTGAACCTGGGGCCTTCGGCTTATGCGTTCATGCTCTAACCACTAGACTGGAATGATATAGCCTTCGATCATTCTACTGTGGTGTAGTCTGCGTGGTGTAGTGGTTAGAGTACTTGCTGCGTAAGCGAAAGGTTCCTGGTTTGAATCGCGTTGGTGACAATGAGATTTGTTTCGACTGATTCTTCGGACGAACTATCAGCCCGTTCAGTTATAAAACGTACTGGTTTAAAATCAGAACATATCGCAGCTAGGGTGGAAGGATTAATGGTCAAAGCGTGATACTGACCATATCACCTTCTCGAGTGCCGATACATTCAATCAAGATAAAGTGATATTGTAACTATCTCTAATCGAAGGCCCAAAAGAGGCTGAAGTGCTACATATATATATTTTATTCGCTGTCCTTAAATGCTCAGTTTTGCCGTAGATTCTTTCACGTAGTTTCTAATTTCCTTGAATAAACTGTCCGTTAAATTTGAACCCAAAAAATCGCTGCAATGGATTGCTACGTTGAGGATATATTTAAGCTATTCCAAAACTTTCAATGCTTACTTCCTTGGGTCAAGGGAATGATCCAAAGTATGGAAGTCGCATTATGAGTAGCAGAAAAAACCTTCTGATAAAAAAACATAGACAAGAAAAAAGTCAAAGTCAAAAGCCTCAAATCGCAAAGAGCTTTCCATCATTCATTTCTTTGGAATATCTCCATGAGGGTCGAAAAGCATTAATTTTTACTAAAATATGCATCCACTTACTTATTCACTCGTATTTACATTTCGCAAAATTTTCCTGCTCCCTACCATCTCCAAATGAAGCACTCATAAAAAGAACGTGAGAGAAAAATACACTCGAAAAAGCTTGCATCCTAACTTACCGTAGAAAAATCAATTTACACACCCACAATACTTTTCTCATAGTTTCCATTATAATCTAATATAGAAAATACATGCCTGCAAGGATAAGTAATAAAAAAATTGTAAATTTGAATTTTTAGGAAGTTCCACTTTGAATGTATTGTCGTAAAATTTCATTTAATAGCTAGAATATCATCAAACGGCTCGATAGAATCTTTGATAAGGAACAAAATCAAATTGAATCGAAACCTTTATAAAGGATGCTAGCCTCTTGTCTGTGCTTTTATTCCGCAAAATATCCCCTTTTATAATTTTTTTTTTTGTGGTTGGGAGGTAATTTTATTATTAGACAGTTATTCTAGAAATAGAATCCTTTGATGTTTAGAAAGATGAGCAGAAAAATTTCCGGAATTTATAAAATACTATAGGTTGGGTGTGTAGCTGCAAGGGGGTTGAACTTTGACGTTGTGCCTTCATGAAACGTCGATTGCCAACGTGTGGCAACCAGGTACGACACTAATTGAATTTTATGAAAATTATATTGAAATTTCTAGCGTTCAAGCTCAACAAGGATCTTTCAGGAAAAAATTTAAATAAAAAGGAATTTACGTATATCAAATAAAATTAACTATATCAAATAAAATTTTTACTAAAGCACCCAAAGTGAAAACCGATCATAAGTCCTTATTTCACAAAAGCACTATCTGCAGAAAAGCACGTTCCCATACCAAAATATTCATACCCTCATTTAAGGACCTTCATATTTTCCAAATATTGTTATTGCATTTACCATGGTCTTTATCGTATTTGAGCTTTCAATTTGCGCGAGAATTTTACTTTTTATAGTCATTTATAAAAGCATATGTCTTCAATTTTCTTTCCCCTTTTCTTTTTCCTTGGTTTGTTTCCCTGTTGAAATTGAAAGAAGTTTTCTTCTTCTTACACTTGGTGAGGTTTGAAAAGTGTTGGAAAATGTTTCGGATGTATCGAACGTGATGATATTAACTTTCGAGGTCATGAAGAGCTTGTGAGGTCATATTGTGAATGTTCTCGGAAGGAAAAGACTTAAAAAGAAAAGTAATGTTAATGGATGGAAAATTATTTTGACGAAGGTGGAGTAGGGAGGCAAGACGTAACATGATTTATAAGACTTTATTTTGTGATGGAGAAAGATAAATTGGTTTTAGTTTTCGCAATCGTTTTGGTTTTGTGTGAAATTAACACTAATGTATTTAAATTAAAAAAAACTTCATCTAAACAAGTTTAACGAAGGATCAGTTTTCACGTAAATATAATTAAATCAGAAAATTTTTTATTTGTTCATCATGACTTATGGATGCATTTTTGCGCCTTTTGGGTGCACAATCTATTGCCACTTATCTTTTTGACCACTAATTGCACTCTAAAATCGTTTCACTTAAATTTGTTTTCAACTTGACTCACATATCACTCTTACACGCAACAACTTTTCCCCCTCGATTTGTGGCTCGTATAGGTTACTTATACCAAAGACAGACTTATTTTGTCATCTTCTAAATATAGTGAAAATTATGGAGACTAGACTTTACAAACACAATCGAATGACATATAGAATATTTTTGAATGTGCATTGTTGATGCTTCTTCGATCGTTCTACCTGTGAGAAGATAATTCAAGAGTTTTCTTAATGATTGTTGTCAATTTTGGATGATTGCATGTCGTCCAATTTTTTTCTGGGAGGAAGGTGAAAGCTATCAGTCCTCTAAGTGTGAAACTCTGAGCCGCGACAGTATTTTACACTACCCGCTTAATACCTCCCCTGTCAATCAAAGAATCTAGCCTGGAACCGTTCGACACATTACTTTGGACTAGGCCTCGTTGTCACCCAGTGTTTGCTGTTGTTTTGGATGTTTGGTTATTTTTGTATTGATACAGGCATTTTACAAAACCGATGGATACAGTAACTCGTGAAATTGATTGGACATGTAGCATTGTCTCCGCTTTAGCTCTATTAGGCCTCAAAACTGTCTCGCGAACCAAGCCAACGTCTGAGTGTAATTCAGAACAAGACGATGCAGGTGCACAACTTTTATTTTTGCTCTGGACTTTAGATCTTCCTATATTTAATATACGAAATTGTTGATTCACTTAACGATTTGCTACTGTCTCTTGCAGTTGATCTGTTGTTTCGGAGCTCTACCCTTTTCACTTCTTGGGTTGTATGATCTCACCAAGTCGTCCAGTTTGAACACGGATGAGTTTACCTTTAAATCATATCTGACTTTTATGCGTTAAGTAGCTGACTCAATGTATTCTGCACTGTTCGGTGTATTTGGTTGAATATTGGTTTAATTTGATTTGCGTACTCAAAGATGTTTTGAGGCTACTTATGAGCTGATAAGCGAATAATATTTCCAAAGAGAAATTTGACTTGTGTTTCATCTGTCCATTCATGCTATACAGGTCATCTAACCACGAAAAAAAATTAAATGTGCCATTCCACTTCTCTTTGATTCCCGTCAACCGTCTTAGTCATGCGCTTGTTTAGCATGCCGTTAAAACGATAGACCATCTCTTCTTATTTGGGAACGTTGTCTTTTTTCTTCGTATTCCTAGCAGTCCAAACATTTCACCAAAAGGTTTTGGCTCAAAACTTCGGATTCGGTATGAATGCAGGTCACGAGGTACGCCTTACATATAAAGTAGTCGGCTACAATCAGTGTCTATCGATTTTTTCTTCTTTATAGCACTACAGCTCCTCTCGAGCCTTCACTTCCTGCAAACAACGCCTCCAACTGTCTCGGTCCGTTGACCGCGTCCTCCAATTTTGAAATCCGAGCAACAACGAACTGTCTTCGTCGACCAAGTCAGAACAGCATTTCTTGGTTTCCTTATTGGTCCCCGCCCTTCAGTTCTCCCAAAGAATACCTTTTTGAAAATCCATTGTTCGTCCATACGATTCATGTGTCTAGCCCATTGTAGCTCCCACATTCTTACAATCGTTGAGACATCCGGCTCATCAAAAATTTCATACAGCTCATGGTTGTATCGAATTGGCTTCGCTCCGATTATTCGCCTCAGGATCCGTCACTCAAAGCTGTTCAATATATTTACAGGTGCTTGAGTTAGGCTCCATGTTTCACATCCATAGTATAACACAAGTCTTATCACAAGTGTGTATACTTGGAGCTTTGTTTTCCTGTGTATGCAGCCGGTCTTTAAGATCGTCAAAACTGAATAAAATATTTTATTTGCGAGCTGTATTCTTCGGCATATTTCGTTTCTTTCATCGCCGGTTCTCGTTATTTTAGCGCCTAAATATACAAATTCGCGCACATTTTCGATATTGTATTCACCAAGCATAACATTTTGAGCATTTGAGGTATTTTTCCTCGACTGCGTCATGAGCATTGATTTATTCTCATTGATTTGAAGCCCTGCTAGTTTCGCTTCGCTGTCGAGTTTCAGGAAGAGTTCTTTGGCAGTTGTTAATGACCGTGACAAAATGTTGATGTCGTTTGCATAGGCTATACTTGGCTCGACTTGCATAGTAATGTACCTCGTGTATCGGCAGGTAACTTTCTTATGATGTACCCAAGATCCAACTTGAATAAGAATGGGGCCAGCCCATCTCCCTGCTTTAGTCCGATATTTGTGTCAAAGGCATCGATTTCCCCCTTCCAAATTCAGGAAAGGATCCTGTGATGCTTACAGCAGTTCTTGTAAATGGTATCCTCTCAATATAATTATTCATTTGTCTACTCAGCAGTCGCTTCCTTTGATGGAAGCGCAAATGGTGTATCTACGATACCAGTCCTCGACGTCTTCTCTAGCGTGGAGCCAGTAAAAGCTTTCAAACAACTTGATACCAAGCTAGCCGATGTTCCTTCGTATATTCCCATTACAACGTCCTGGAGTCGGCTTGTAGGAAGAACTGTATGCATCCTATATGAGCTACCATCTGCTCTTTTACATTTTCGCTTGAAAATGCCTCTCTTCACCTGAAAGTAGTTCCACTGAGTTCAATAGCTTTTCAGGATAGTGCCGTGCATCGAACCGTCCTATTTAAGCTGCCCATTGGCCTCCTCGGATACCAAAAATTATCAGATACCCACGTCAACTAGCTGGACATTTTGAACTTCCTTCTGTAACCAACTTTTTTCGAATTCAGTCGCTATTACTCACACGCTCAGCTTCTTTTTCTCGACTCATTCGCAATGCTTGCAATAATCTGCCAAACATGACGGCACAAAGCTTCAGCATTATTATGTACCACACCCTTGCGATGAAATATTTTACAGTTGCATGACTGTAGCCTTTTGATCCACTTATCAACTTGTTTTTCAGGATTTTCGAAATCAACAATTATTTCAGCAACGCTTAGTCTATTCAAAGAATAAATGTCCATATAGGTAGTATTGAAACTGCTTCGTTGCCTCTTTTATAATCAATAGTTCTTTCCTGGTGACGTAATAGTTTCTCTAGCTTTTTTAAGGAATTCGAATACAGTAAGAAAGGATCTTCACTTCACCATAGTTATGCTGCGAGAGCACGGCTCTAATTCGGCTGTTGCCTGCAACGGATCTTACTGCAAACAATTTTCCATATATGCAGATATGGATAATTCACACAACTTGTTGATCACCGTACCAAAGGTTGTCCGAAATTATTCGTTTTATTAGAAAGGATGATTTTTCTCAGTCAGCTGATAATGGTGCATGTCTTTTAAGCAAAGTTTGACGAATCTATGATAATAAGTCGCCAGAACAGGAACATTTTGTGGTTGGAGCTTATTTTTTGATGTCAGCAAAATGTTGACTGCTTCTGTTTGCTTCGGGTCCGTTCTTTATTTTGGTCCTCTTTTCAGGGTTTTGTAAAATACTTTTACAAAATCCTACTAAAATCGCGTCATGTCTGTCCGTCCGTGTATCACATCAATTTTCCTCGCAAACTACTTAAGCTAGAAACATCAAACTTTGTATGTGGGTGTAAAGTGGTGCTCTCTTTGAAGTTCAACTAAAAAAACATTTTATATGGTATTTAAGGGGAGTCTCCCCATAGAGGGGGGTGGCCCCCGAAAAAAAATTTCATCAAAGGTAGCCGATATGGGTATCAAATGAAAGGTCTTAATTAGAAATTTTCAAAACAGGTCTTAAACTGACATTTCTTGTTTCAGTGGGCGCACAGGGAGGGGAAATACACGAAAACATTTTGAAAAGAAAGAGATATAATATCTATGAAAATGTTGTACTATATTTCTTAAATTTTTCCCCCCAGCCTTGTACACCCTGTAGTTTCAAAATTTGCAGCGATCCTTCTGATTCTTTTCTAGTCCATCATTGCCTTGTAAATGTAGCCCGTCGATTACTGCTGATTTCTTCCTCGAAAAAGTTGCCCCATGCCCATGCTTGAAAAATTTGCCACTGATGCACAAAATGATTCTAAAAGTTCTAATCAAGACCTTTCGTTTGATACCCCACTCGGCCACTATTAATTAAAAATAAAATTTAAGGGGCACTTCAGCAAAAGAGTAAGACCTATACTTTCAAATGGCCACAACATCTGAGTTTCCCGCAAAGTTTGGTTATTGTAGCTTCTATAGCTTCTCAGAAAACTTGCTGTGACGCAATGGCAGATGGATGCGCAGATTGACTGAGAGAGAGAGCGCGAAATTAGTAGACCTTTATAAAATTCGTTTTATAAAGCCGTAAAAACAATTTCAAGAAGAGAGAAGTGCTTTGAAACAAAACACTTAAATACTTAAGTTCAAATTAAAGCGCTTGACTGCGTTGAACTCGCATGCCGAGATTAAGAGTGTGGCTTTAAAAATGTTCGTCAAAGAAAATCATAACATTTTCATTCGTTTAAGAGCTTCTATCTTAAGACAACTGATTAAATTTGCATGATATTGCTACAAAAAAATATTTTGAACATCATCAGGATCACAAATGCGCCTCATGGGCAACAATAGCAGACCTAACAAGAATTCAAAAAATCTGCATTTCATTACCGAACATACTCGTACAAAGTGAAAACAACTCAAATCGATTTAGAGTTCAAAAACCACAAAAGCACGAATTCCCTTCACTTTTCGACTCCTAAAATCATTCATTTAAGTTTTGTTTCCACTTTGTACGTGCCATGTTTTCCAATTACCTTATAAATATTATTATCATTGTATTCTCCTGCTTCAATAAATATGTTAATGAAGCTCCTTACATTGTTTCCTTTCCTTTGCCACTATCAACCTTGAAATGACGAATGGTGTGAAATAAGACTCCGTTAAAAAAGTTATTTATAGACCAACATCGTATAAATTACTTCATTTCACAAGATTAGCGTCCAACGTGGGTGCAACCGCTTTAGCGAATAATAAATTTAAGGACAATGGTAGAATGTTATCTAAGTGGATTCAGAAGGCGGTTTGCATTTATTATAAAAGACGTAAAATATTATGTAGCAAGTGGTATCAAGTGAAATGATCAAAAGATATTTGGTCAACATATCATTCTTGAGATAATTTTCAACAAAACTGGCAAAAAATAATCACAATTTTTTTCACATTGCAAATTCGATAATACATCAAAAAACTGAATGCGAAATAAAAAACGCAAATATATTATCTTGACACTTGCTGAGATAGTCTAGCATTGAAATTTTCCACTTTATTTCCGAGTATATTTAGATACATCATAAATATTATCCAATAAAGCTGATTAGGTAGCTCATTAATAGATTTTTATCAGTAAGAATGAAGACAGGTAAATATATTCGCGGTTAATATCAGTCAATTGATTTGACATGTCAAGGTGAAAGATTTATTAAGGTGACTAAGAGAAAGAAACAGACAATTGTTTGATAAAGCCATATAATTGGTGAAAGTAGACTTGTTAAAAGCGCAGACAGACAAATGGTATACGAACCTAGTATACTACGTAAAACCTACTACACCACGTTCTGAAACCTAGTATAAATCTAGCGTCAATAACAAGATAAATTCCCAGTATAAATGAAATTTCCCTGTATCAAATAAATGAAATTGATTGCTTATACATTTTGCTCATATATTGATAAGTCTAAAAAGTATTGCTTTTATTTAAAATGGATTTTATTTAAGTACATATTGTCCATTATTATCAATGACCTTTTGCGATTTTTCGGGCAGAGCCATTATTCGATCTGTGTAGAACTTCTGTGGTTTATCGGCGAAAAACTTGGACAAGTGATTTTCACAGTTCCTTTTTGAAGTGAATTTCTTTTCGTTAAGGAAGTTTTGCAGAGACCGAAACAAATGGTAGTCTGATGGTGCAAGGCCTTGACTATACGGTGGATGCATCGAAACTTCCCAGCCAAGCTCTGTCAATTTTTGCCGGGTCATCAACGATGTGTGTTGTCTGGCATTGTCAGGGTGGAAGACAACGCCCTTTCTATTGATCAATTCTGGCCGGTTTTTTTGAGCTGCAGTGCAGAGCCGAACCGAGTGTTTGGCCAGGTTCAAGCACCTCGTGATAAACAATTCCCTTCCAGTCCCACCATAACACAACATAACCATATTTGGTGTCAATCTTGGCTTTGAAGTCGTTTTTGAAGATTCACCTTTTCTTGACCATGATGTTTTTCGAACGACGTTCTCGTATCTTACCCATTATTCATCGCCCGTAATGATTTGCTTCAAAAATGGCTCGATTTTGTTGCGTTTTATTAGCATTTCGCAAATGGAAATTCGGTCGATCAAATTTTTTTGTGTTAATTCATGCAGCACCCAAACGTCGAGCTCCTTTGTGTATCCAGCCTTACGCAAATGGTTCAAAACTGTTTGGTGATGGATATTCAGTTCCTTATCAATGTCATGGCTACTTATGTGTAGGTCTTCTTAAATTATTTGTAAAATTTCATCGACTTTTTCAGTAATTGGTCGACCTGAGCGAGGTGCATCTCTGTCATCAAATTTTCCAGAACGAAAGCGAGCTAACCATCTCTTGGCTGCGGCTTTTGATAAAATATCTTGACCGTAGACACCATAAATTTTTTCACGAGCATGCCATGCATTCTCACTAAGTTTACCAATTATTGGTGCTTATTGAACCATTTCACATAGAAATATTTCAAAATTTTAGATAGAAATTAGATGAATTTATCATTTGCTGTCGTTTCATTTTGACATCTGGCATCGCATGACAGTTTATACTAGATTTGCATGTGTGTCATGGTTACCTAGTATACTGATGTCAAATTTTATTTCATATCACAAATTTGAAGTGGAATTTATATTTGAAATCGGACACACTTCCTTTCATTCAACGCACGTCTGTATATTTTGATAATTTGCGTTCATAATTTAATGAGGACGAAAATAGTATAAAAAAATTAAAATTTCAATCGTACATCCGTCTCACCTTTCTTGAAATGAAATTGCCAACATTACATAATTCTACAAACGATCAACAAATCTCTTGCAAACCACAATAAATCGAGTTGGGAGAATACCATGATTCAATATAACTATGAAAATTGAAGCAAACTAAACTTTTTAAAAATTTTGAGTTTGTAAGTGGGAAATTTGACACTTGGCGAAACAAATATGTCATAAGTTTTGATACATAAAATATGACAGAAATGTCAAACAAAATCAAATTGACTTGTTGAGGAATATTCCATCTAATTTGAAAGTTATGTTCTACGCATGGCGATTTTTGGTGAAAAAAACCGGCTGTACGGTTTGCAGGTTATTTCATCTTCGGTTTAACCGGGCGGTTTTTACAGACAAAAAACCTATTTTTGAGAGAACCGGTGGTCGGTTTTTTTTCTGAGAACTTTTTTTTAAATAAAAAGCTCGAATTATAATTAAATATATATTTTTATATCTATTGATTAACTTTATGTATAAATTCTTTTTCGATTTTTACTCACAAAATTATTTAAATCAATATATATTTCTTCCTTGTAAAAAATTAAGAAACTAACGTACATGTAGGAATCCAAGCCGACAGCTAATTGTTAAGCTAAGTCATTCATTTGAAGTACAACGACAAAAGACCCTTCAGTTCAGTCCCCAGATGTTTTGCATTTATTATGTATCGTGTGCTAGCTTCACATCGCACTCCGAGTGAACTCTTTCACATTTGATCGTAACAAACAACTAATACCATAGACCGATCAAACATAGAAATTTGCTTTGCTTATGCTGCCTAGGTATGAATGGCCAAAAAACTGATTTCCAGTTTTTTGTATTCATTTTTATCTGGTTTTGAATTCGAAGAAAAAGCCAGTTTAAGCCGGCAGGAAAAAAACCTCCAAAAAACGGTTTCTTGAACCAAGTAATCAATTATTGTGTTATTTTAATTAACTTATAAAATTAAGACTGCGCGTATTGTCAGTGAAAGTTTGACTTATGTCTTATGTGATTTTATTATCAAAAAAATTTGACATTTTGATGATGATTTATTGTACGATTTGCTTGTTTTGGAGGTATTTGATGACTATAAGCAGTGGTAAAAGAAAAGAGATAATATGGACACACTCGCATTCAAACATACATAAACAATTATGCCCACAGTTCGAGCTAGAACTTATGGCCCGCATGCAAGTACTATCCAAAGCCCATACTACCTGACTTCGATGAACTGCAAAGAACTGCTATCTCAACGCTTTTAGTTCTTTATTTGAAAATGAAAATTTTCAACTAAAAATATTGTAAAAGACCAGAAAAGCAATCAACCATCTCATAACTTATTAACGTATTGACTTCATAGCGAGCTTTTCATAGCTAATCTGAAGGGAAAAAACCCACAAAAACCTAAAAAGAATTTAAACAATACTTACAGGTTTTTTTCTTGAAAAGCCGTCGAACCTTGCTTTGTTGCATCTGCACACACAACAAAGCAAGCCCCGATTGCTTTTCAAGAAAAGGGAGAATTGACCTACGGACATCAAATCAAACGAAATAATTTGACGAAATTATGAACATATTTAAAAACTGTCTTTTTCTTAAATTTTCTAAGCTCGACCGAGAAAAGCTAATAATTTCAAACTTTATCTAGAATTCTATAGATAATGAAACTACTCTACAAAAGCTCAAATTTTTCTTAATCCTAAGAATATTCATTTTTCACTTAATAATAATTCTACGTTTCACTTATTCAAATTTCCTGTCACAAAAACATTTTCTTAGTAATTTTAAGGTTTTGAACAGCAACTTACATTTAGAAAGTTTATCCGATGATAGTTCATAAACCAGAAACCCTAAATACTCCCACTCACCTACCTATAAGCCAGCATTCTCTTTCAGTCACTGACACTGGTTGAAACTTCTTTGCTTATGACCCATATCCATCAATTACCACCATGAGCAAGATTATCAGTAATCTTGCTTGCCTCTCCTACACACATCCATGAAGAATAACACCATAATCATAACCTTTCGCTTCATGATATTCTCATTTGTGTTGTATCTTTGTTTACTACAAAATTGTCTTATTGGTTTCAATGGACATGTTCGTCTTCCTTGCTCTTTCAAAGGAACTAAATAATCCCAAGCTAAGATGGAACAGCTTATGCCGAGGGCTACATGGCCAAATAGGTGTTTGGTTCTAAATATGCGGAATACGAGTACTTTAGACACCTCCGGTTTCAAATAAAACCCGACTTGGTCAACTCTATTGGAATGAAAGTTTAATTCTAAACATAATCGTTGAATGAAGGATGAAACTTAATAAGACTATACATTTTATATTTAGCGTAGAGAAAGGAGGAGATTGACTACAGGATATGCTGTTTGAATCTCATAAGGAGACGGCCACAATCTTTGACTTCGGCACCGAGAAACGACTTTTTTCACGTGGTTTGCCGACATGAGGAGGCCTAAGCCTATGGTCACTTATAGGCAGGAATTGGTATAATGGAGAAGGGTCTTAGTTTACCCCCGTTCAGGATACCCGCAACATAGCTGACGTGTGTTCAAAAAAATACTTTTCAACGATTTAAATCACAACCGCCAAGTTTTAGCCAGAAGTGGCTCCACACCATGTCGTTGGCTCCCCCAGCTTGTTGTACAAATCAACGCTCTCTCAGCTTTTCGTAACACTCTGCCTGAATATTATTTCCTATGTGGCTCTTGTACGGAAGGCGGTTGCTTCGTCTTGGGAGCATGGGAGTGGTTTTCTTCAAAGCCTACTAGTTTCTGTGAATTTCTCTGAGGGTTCAGCAAGTCTTCCTGCGCTTCAAGATAATGTGTTTCATTTTTTTATGCTTCTATGTGTCTGGGCCGAGGATTGCTATTGCAGATACAAGTTTCGACCGTATTTGCATATATCAGATTTTACAATTCAAAATTGCTACAATTTTTACACCTCCATGCAACTCCTAAAGTATAAGGGTTCCTAAACTTCTAAAACTCCTAAAACACCTAAGACTCCTAAAACACCTAAAACTCGATGCATCATCCACGCCTTCACCACTGTATAGTTTTATCTTAAACATCAGATTGGCGAGGACTACCTTAACTCCGGCTTCCGCTTCGCTTCCCTTAAAGATCCGCATACTTAACAGTACATGTGCTAAAACCATCAACTTAAAAAAAAAATACTGCGGAGAGTTCGGAAGTTAAGAGCATCAGCTGTAGGGCTCAACACCCAAAAAACACAAGTTTTCTGGCACTTTTACAAACTTGCTAGGAACTAAATGGCTGGTGCTGTTCATGAGAGACACCAGCAACACATTAATAGAAATACCAAGAATTTTTCGAAAATACAACAAACTTCTAGCTTAAAAATATGAGGATTTACACAATAATCATAACGGAATCCAATGTCTTTGATCAAACGTATCCAACCTCAAGATGAAAGCGGTATTGCAAGGCAGCTAAGTTACCTTGCAAAAAGAAATGAAAGAGGCGAAATACGCCGAAAAATACACCTCGCAAATAAAATTGTTTACTCAGTTTTGACGATCTTAAAGACCAGCTGCATACACAGGACAACGCTCCAAATATACAAATCTGTGATAAGACCTATGCTATACTATGGGTATGAAGCATGAACCCTAACGCAAGCATCCGCAAACATATTGAACGAATTTTTGACGAGCCGAAGGTCTCAACGATTGTTTGATTGCAGAAAATTTAATGGGCTGGCCATGTGAATCGTATGGACGAACAAAGGATACCGTAAAAGGCATTCGTTGGGAGAACTGAAGGGCGGAGACCAGTCGGAAAACTGAGCAAACGTTGCTTTACTCGTAACTCGGTCGACAACAACCCAAATGTATCCATGGTTGATTGGGTAGTCCAAAAGACTGATGTTCCTTCTCCTTATAAACGAGGAGAGCTGAGAGGCAGGAAAAAACAAGGCAGACGTATGGCATCCTCAAATCTGGAGGGTTTGAATCGGGAGGCAATTGGCGGCTTTCTGAAGGATACGAGGATTGACGAAAATCAGCTTGCTGTACTCCAAATGCTCTTCAAGTGACCTCAAGATCTTTCTCAGGGACGAAAAAATTGACCCCACTTTAATATAGAAGCCTTGGATTAGCGAACCATCTATAAGAGGCCTTCCTGATAAAAATTGTGACATTTTTGAACAACTCGAGCACTTTGATTGGCAAGTATAGAGCTTGTATCCTAGAAAAGAGGAACTAAACATTTTTTAGTCTTTTGTAATCAGATCTCAGCTCTAAAGATTTAACAGCGTTTAAACTGAAGGATGCACAGGAGAAGAGTCTTTATGTCTCCCCTGTCTTTTTAACCCATGACCGATAAGCAAATGTCCAAAATAGGCATTATTTACATCAAAACTGGATTAACAGCTTAGTGACACTCATTAAAGCTATAAAGCTATGAGAAACTCACGAATTTTGGAAGCTTACTATGGAAATCTTAAACATTTCCAAAAAGCACTAGTTTTGGAAAAGACTACCTTAGATTGTGCAAGCAATCCTTCAAATCAGCTAAGAAAAAGGCGTGGTTGAGTTACTGCCAAATCATAGAGAACTTCAAGGTTCAGCTGTACTTAGAAACATCTCTTCCAAAGAATATTCCAACCTCTCTTTTCTTAAAAAGTCATGGGGACCTGGGCAGAATCTTTAAAAGAAAACATGGAGCTTTTAATAAATACCCATTTTCTGGCATATAATTAAATCCACATCATAGATAATCATCTACAAAATGTGAAAAGTATCTCGTATATGACATCATGGAAGAACGGATCGATTGATTACTTTTCTCCATTCAAATTCCTTGGCCTAAACAAGTTTCTGCCGTGCACGCTACAGCAGCTACGTGATCTAGTATAGTATTTCCTTGGCTGGTTAAATACTCCAGATGTTAAATTAAAAAAAATCAAGTCCCAAAGTTTTGGAGACGAGTTCCAGTGGTAGACAGGAAACATGGGTCCAAAGGACAGTCTTTCATCCTTCGTCCATAAATTGACCATATTTTAGACATACGAGTATATATGCGGGAGATTTTTGAAAGAATACAGTTATCTAAATGTTGACCTGCGTATTGAAAAGGAGAGTCTACAGATACTGCCGTTCATTAGACTATGCCTATCGTTGAGCATCAATCCAATATAAACATCCAGGAAACTTCCAATAACAATCGCACTGGAGCTTCCCAGTAGTCTCTCGTCTAGGCACAGGTAGAGAGATGTCTGGTAGTTGATTAGCTTCAATGCTACGGACTATGTTAGAGTGGTTCAGTCTGATGTAGCCGATAGTCACATAATAAGGTTCGAAAGTAGGGGCACACCTCAGGGAGGTGTAATTCCTACCGTTCTTCGCATACTTCTAATGAATAAGATTCTTTTGGTATTAGATAGGTAGGGGATAAAGGTGGTGATGTATGCCGAATACCTGTTAGCCTCTGTGGCAGGTATCTCCCCTTCTGTGATCACCAGAATCATGGAATGCATGCTGAAGTAAATGAGTGCATGAGTACAAGTTGTTGCCTTACCAGAAGAGGATAAATATAGACAATTGTTTCAAGCGGGCAAGTTTTGCTTTCTACATTTGTAGCACAACCATCGTTTGGAAGTAGTGTATACCGTCTTAAATGGTGGTGACGGAGTTTCTAGGCTGGCCATAACATCAAAAAGAGACCCCTACCTTCCCTGCCACTAGGCAATCAATCAACTTTTTCCACTAGAAACATCACGTCGCAAGGTGCACTCAGGCTGAGGGGGTCTGGACGCTGGCTGACCAAGCCATGCGGTCACTGCACTATCCTAGACTCCTTACCAAACGAAGTGAGCCGACGTTGACTGAATGCATGATCCCTAAGCTGAATTTTATGATGCGTTTTCGATCTATAGCAACCTGTTGTACGATATGCAAATCTTCATCGATGGTTCAAAAATCTATCGCGGAGTCACAGCATGAGGTTTTTGAAATGCCAAATATCAACCAAACCTTTGACTCTTTAACTGCGCTATACTGAAAAATCAATCTTTTACATAGAGGAAGAACTTACTGTTTGTTCGGATCGCTTGGTAGGATAGTGTCGGGAGAAGTTCGCCTCCGTGGACGGCCGATTTGCAACAACTCTGCCCTGGGTTTTCGGATATGGGATGAAGGGCTGTAGTGCAGAAGCGATTACTATACTGTTAAGAGCTGTAAAGAGAGCCACTATTTTTCTGAAGCAAATTCCAGATGAAGTAACATCACCGCCCCTGCTTTATTCAGAAAAATATGGACAACTTACTGCACAACAAGGACAGATGAACTCCTCGGTGAATTTTGCAAAGTAACATTAAGGGTCACGGCTGTATGTTACAGGATATTGGTCAATTAGAGCTCATGCAGCAAGAAGGATATTGCATACGTACTACACATATTGCCATAATTGTAATGACGTGAACGAAGAGGATTGTAATTATCTAGCATTAGCTAGACTCAGAAAACGGACACTAGGCAGTGCCTTCTCTGAAGATCTGGTGGGCATCACCATAAAAGAAATTCGAAGGTATGTATCCTTCCTCAACGTATCGGGTTGGATTATAAACTCCATAAGATATATCCCAGCTATGATTAAAAATAATTTTGATTCGATGATTTCGCTATTCAAAGTGGGTGTTAGTGGGCTTGGCTAATCAATTAACACCAACCCCAAATTGTAGAATGAATCAATATGAATTGCTAAGGCCACGGTTTTTAACCATAATTGCAGACACTTTGAATGGCAGAAAATATTTTTCTCCAGGGTGGCATTCTGGACCGGCTAGCCATAGTTTTCATTTGTATTCTTTCGAGGAAACTCTCAACCCGTGCAAGACCACCTACATAAATGCAGACATTATGGGGGACAAAAAACATAAAATGGAACACAGGATTAAAACTCCAAAGGTATTTAGAACTTTTAAAACTAGCGAATACACATTCTTAACACGGAAATAAAAAATGAAGGAAGAACTGCGGCCGAACAACAATGATCCCTGCAGTATACGAGCTGTTAATTAATACGCTCACACTTTATGTGTTTGCTGTTGTATTATTTTTTGTTTTACTATTTTTGCTTTTTTGTGGTTAGATATATCTAGCCTATAATAAGTCTCTTAGTTTTTCCTTCTGGTCGTATAATTTAGTAATTCCGATACTTAATTATTTGAATGGTTCTCCTTTGATGCCATAACTAACTTTTGACTTCAATTTATTGCCGCCCAATGAACACATAGCCCAGTCATATTAGGGCTTTCACCTCGGAATGAAAGATAATAAGCTGCAAATTGGTATGAACCTTTGTTTTGTCATTCTAAATGTTGTCTCAAAAGTCACAATCGTTATCGTGTTCCCGTCTCAAGATATTCAAGGTCAAAGGTCACAAAAATCGGTTTTTCGCGAATATCTGGCTTCCTATCGGTTAAATGAGATTTGCATTTATTATAAAAGTTGTAGGCTATAAAATTCCCTACAACTTTTGTTTAAACTTTTTTTTCATACGACCAACCGTTTTGAAGGTAGAGCGCGAAGAGTGCACATCGTACAGTCATATACGGCCTAATGCAAGGTCAAGCGTGAGTTATGGTTATCAGTACGTTATAAAGTCAATTATTTACTTGGAAATTATAATTATTAAACAATGCCTATTATTTATGTACTAACTATTAATTATTTATATTTAATTAAAGTAGAACCTAAAGAATGGGGCTGGATGCTTGAAAATGAAATCCTGGAGCCCATACGAACGTTATTACCTCCAGCACCAGCCGAACTACTAAACGTAATATTTTGCAATTGCAAAAATGGTTGTGGTTCCCGCTGTGGATGCAGAAAATCAGGGCTACAATGTTCTTTAGCTTGCGGCCAGTGCAGCGGACAAGCTTGCCTCAACGCTTCACTGTATCCAAGTAATCCCGATGAAGAAAATACATATGATCCCGATATTCTGGAAGGTTTGGAGATGAACATGACAGATAATGAGGATGATGACAATGAATCGAACATTTTTGAGCGACAAGAAGAAGAATTCATTGTCATCATCCTCATTATCTGTCATGTTCATCTCCAAACCTTCCAGAATATCGGGATCATATGTATTTTCTTCATCGGGATTACTTGGATACAGTGAAGCGTTGAGGCAAGCTTGTCCGTTGCACTGGCCGCAAGCTAAAGAACATTGTAGCCCTGATTTTCTGCATCCACAGCGGGAACCACAACCATTTTTGCAATTGCAAAATATTACGTTTAGTAGTTCGGCTGGTGCTGGAGGTAATAACGTTCGTATGGGCTCCAGGATTTCATTTTCAAGCATCCAGCCCCATTCTTTAGGTTCTACTTTAATTAAATATAAATAATTAATAGTTAGTACATAAATAATAGGCATTGTTTAATAATTATAATTTCCAAGTAAATAATTGACTTTATAACGTACTGATAACCATAACTCACGCTTGACCTTGCATTAGGCCGTATATGACTGTACGATGTGCACTCTTCGCGCTCTACCTTCAAAACGGTTGGTCGTATGAAAAAAAAGTTTAAACAAAAGTTGTAGGGAATTTTATAGCCTACAACTTTTATAATAAATGCAAATCTCATTTAACCGATAGGAAGCCAGATATTCGCGAAAAACCGATTTTTGTGACCTTTGACCTTGAATATCTTGTGACGGGAACACGATAACGATTGTGACTTTTGAGACAACATTTAGAATGACAAAACAAAGGTTCATACCAATTTGCAGCTTATTATCTTTCATTCCGAGGTTGACCCCTTTTTTTACCTAATATGACTGGGCTAACAATGATTTTAGAACAAGAAAACCATGCAAAAAAATCAATAGGATTTCACCATGAGAATGGTGAAATCTCGTTTCCGCCAGCGGGAGTCGATGAGTGCTCTAACCACTACACCACGCGGACTACAAATGACCTGAATGTATGGTCGAATATCCCATTGAAAAGTAGCCTTAAATTTGTTCATGTAGTCGTTCCCCTAAACTTGATGCTTCCTCTCGCTCATTCCGCCAACCAATCATTCTGAACCTATAATTTTACATTAATACCATTCATTTGAATTCTTACCTGCTCATTTACTCGCGCCAGGGGAAATCGCTTGCATTGAGGCATGGGACAATACGCAAACCTAAATCATCTACATAAGGCGCTTGCATTCGTGGTAGCTTTGATGCGTAATGATAGTTACCATAATAGCTTAGTTAATTTGCCTTGGTTTCAAGTGAAATTTGCCCAGTATGGTCTTGTCTAATTTGCCTAAAATAATATTCTATTCCCCTATGAAAAAATGCACCCAATTGTATTTAGGTGGTTTTGCCCCAGTTTTTTCTCTTAATGTAGGATGAAAATTGCCAAATTTAGGCTCAAAAATTTAAGCAACCTACTTGCTTTTACGAGAAAAAATCAATGAGTTTCCGAATAAAAAAGGACGTTCTCAGACGAAAATCAACACCAATACCTGTGAAGTAAGATAATCCCAATTACAAATCGGAAATTGATTCAAGTAACTTTGATGGTTCCAATTTCCTTTTCTCATGAAAAATTCAGTGCCTAATGGCCAACATTATTAATAAATAATTCAATTTAATTGATTAAAGTTTGAAAGGATTTTTATGTCATCTAAAATCTCTAGAGATTATTTAGATATCGTTGAGAATTTTGATCAAAATATTACGCTTTTTACATGAATAGAGGGATTTGCATTAAAGTAAAAATATTTTATGATTAATTTAATTTGATGTGTACATGCAATAATCAAAATATCTATGTAGCATAACGAAACAAATAACGCTTATGATGTTTGAGCAGAAATTTTATATGTGTTGTTAAGAAATTGTTTTTGTCATAAAGTCCAGTGGTGCAGATCCTTTTACAAGTCACGACTATAATTAATTAATAATTAAATTAATGAAGTCACAACAATGTCTGAATTATAAATCATTTTAATGGAAGTAACTATGATCCGAACCATTTTTCACAATATGATTTAGTTAACATAAAATTATTACTGAAAACAACACTTGATATTAGTCCATACTCCAATTGCAGTAGAACAAAAAATGTACCCTTTAGCAGATAAAACAGCAATGGATCAATCCTCTGAATGATATCAAATCCTTCTACAATCAACTTAACCTCTTAAACTTGAATGCTTGTGTGAATATATCTACTATATCATTCAATCTTAATGTTCTAGTAATCTACATCACCTTCAAAATATCACACCTCTATCACCAGGAAAATGTTAAAGTTCAATTTTCGAGGACAATTCCATGAAAAAGGAAATTAATGAAGTGTTTACTTTGCGAGGAGTATATTTTTATGTACGAGTATGTCCCTAGTCATTATCAGATACACGTGCTAAGTCCAAGCTGAACGGAATTGGCTCTTCAAAAATTCAAAGGCAATACCAGGTCCTTTTTGTAGGATAGAAAACTGTTTATTCATTGGTCATGCAATTCACCTTTCTCGTAATCAATTGATTTTCAACTTTAGGTTCAATTAGTTAAAGGGCAATGACTTTTTGTGTGTACACATCCATATACTATGAACTTACAATTTTTTAAAAAGAAGAGAATTATCTCGGTTTTAGGCCCAACTAATTTCATTTGGGATGAGATGGTTTTGTCGTGGGAAATTCGATGAGAATGGGAGTACTCCTCAAAAAGATTTAGGTCTCTGAATTGTTTTCTATTGCGATTACCTGAGAATCATTTTCAAATCTTTAATCTATCATTTGAGTGTGGTGGACGGAGAAAAAGTAGCCTTTCAACTCACTGTTGCGAAAGGAGTCATTACGAAGAAGCGCAATATGAAAAAACGTTTCAGACAATTCTATAAAGTTACGTATATTCAAAGCAAAATGTATCTAGGGTATCATAAATTAACTTATGAAGAAACATTTAGAATTTTTCCATGTCGCAACCACCATGGGGACTCCCCAGACCTTGAGTGGCCTCGTTTACAAAGATTTGTCACGTTCGTCCGATATTTCCCGAAGTAAATCAAAGCCGTCCTCTCACGGGTTAAAGCTGTGAAGCCTCGATACGTTCCAACAGACTGTATCCTACAGGTCAACTAGCCCGGGCATTCTTAGTCTAATCCAAGGTGACTACTTGCATGCTAGCTAGTGCGGAGAGGAATTCGCGTCGCAGGTCTTCCGCAAGTAGACTAAGTTCGACTACAATGGATCAGCCACAGATTCAAAAGCCCGTTTAAAACGCGTTTAAAAAATTTCCCGAAGAAAAGTTTCGTCACTTCTTTAACACTGCTAGTTCGGGGAGGAATTCGCGTCACAGGTCTACCGTAAGTAGACTAAGTCCGAATACAATTTCGAAATACAATCTGCATGGACCTTCTTTAGAACGATGTTTGCGAGACTGTAGATGTGGAAAGAGATAGTTCTTCACTTTTTGTAAAAGAAGGTAGCCCTTTTTTGAAGATTAATGGATGCCTGTTTCCTGGTATCACTAAAGAAATTTATTGGAAACTCAGCATAGTTTTTTCCTTGGTGACTTTTATGAGTATTACAGTACGGACAATTTCCACGGTAGATATATTTTTAGTGGAGGAAAAGTAGATGACGTTTTGGTTCTCTGTTTACCAAAGTTAAAGCCTTGCATAAAGACCTTGGAAAAATACTTAATTGGTGAGATCTGGGCTTTGAAGAAAAGAAAGGCAGTACTTGTTCCACTGGCGAAGAAAGAAAAATGAGCGAAAGGTTCACCTGTGCCAAAACAGATGAAAAGAGGTTTACTCTTCTAATACTAATGAAACCCAGTTACATATACCATTGGAAGGTCCTGAGCTGAAAAATCTAGAAATATTAGCCACAAAACAATGAACAGTTTAGAGAGAAGCTCTCTAGCGAACGGTCGTGTGTGCTTAAGTGAGACTTCATCTAAAATGTACAATCCGTCTGTTGACAAAAATCCCAAAAGTATCCTTCTTCTTCTTCTACAGCCCCTTTCGGGCCTTCACTTAGATATGGTTAGAGTATCTCATTGTCATGACCAAATGTATCGGTACTCCACAAGGGGATATGATCATTATCACGCTTTGGCCATGTGTCCGTCCACCCAGCTGCGATACGTTCTGATTTTAAACTAGCACGTATTATAACTGAACAGGCTTTTTAGTCCGTCCGAACAACCACTCGAACTAAATCTCGTTGACGCCAACGAGACTTGAACCAGAGACCTTCGGCTTACGGGCTTAGCTTGTATTATTTCTATCAAAACGCTATATATATTTTTTTATATTAACAGATATATTGCATATTTCGGGAGTAAGTTGCTCCCTTCTTCAGTGTCAGTTATTTAGAAAATAAAAAAATATATATAGCATTTTGATGGAAATAATACAAACTAAGGATGGGTTTGGAAGCGCTAAACATGGGAAAATACACACAGCCCAAATTTATTTTTTTTTTGATTTAGTGTTCAAAATGGTACACTTACATCTCTTATTCAGTTTCCTTTAGAGTATCCCTTTTTTAGAATTTTATGTATTGACAGTAGAATCTTTGATAAATTCACTGCCTGTTTTTCCGTCTGTACAGACTTTTGTCCATCCATTTGGCATCACACCCCCTTAGTACACTTGGGTAAATTTCTTTCATACTCGTATTAATGTGAAAAATATAGGGAAAACCATACATACCATAGGCAAATTTCACTAGTCGAAATGCACTTTAAATAAGCTACTGAGGTTTCCAGCATTACACATAATAATAGCCACGAATGCGAGTGACTTATGTACATGATTGAGTGTTGAATAAGTTATTATGTAGGGATAGCGGTTTTTGTAATCATCGGTTTAACCGGGCGGTTTTTACAGCCAACGGAACCGGTCTTTCGGTTTTTTTTTCTTAGAAGATTTTTTAAATCAGAAAACTCGAGTCGAAATTAAATGTATATGTTTTTGCCCATTGATTAACTTTAGGTGTTAACAGTTTTTCGATTTTTTACTCACTAAATATTTGAATCAAAATGAAGCGAATGATACCTTATCTTTGTGTTAAAAATGAGAGACTAACGTTCAATACGTTAGTCTCTCATATTCCAAGCCAATAGCTTAATGTTAAGCTAAATCATTCATTTTCAGTATAAAGATGAAAGAACCTTCAGTTCAGCCCCCAAGTATTTTAATTTATTGTGTATCATGTGCTAGCTTCACTTTGAACCAGTGAAATGGTCATCCTAACCAAGAAAGGAATTCCCAGAGTCAAGACTATAAATATGGGGCAAATGCTGGTAGAATTAAAACCAGTAGTGAAATAGTTAAGCACATTGATAGACTCGAAGAAGAGTTTTCCGAGCTTATCGGGGCAAACGCTGATAAAGCGGCAGGTAGGATAATGGCGCTTGCAGGTTTAACGGCCGATATAGGGGGACCCTCCTCATCAAGAAGACGACTCTTGATTTTCACTGTGTAGTCTGCACTACTTTACGGATCGAAAATATGGAGCGGCGCTCCCAGCAAGAAACTGCAACGGAACCGATTCGCACAGGTGCGAAGACAAGGAGCCCTACGAACTGCCTGTGCATATTGAACTAACTCTGGGTCGGTGTTGTTAGTGATAGCCGGAGTGATACTCATCCCCTTCCTTGCTAGAGAGTGTACAACTATTTAGCAAAATAGAAGCGATGCCAACGGCGAGGTAGTCGCAAGGAGGAGAGATAATCTTTGCGATTGGCAACAGTTCTGCGAGAGTGACACAAAGAGAAGATGGACTGCGCCTCTCATCTCTGAAGTGAGGCAGTTGTATAGTGAGAATGACTTCTACTTGACCCAGCTCTTCCGCGGGCAAGATTGTGTTCGGTCTTACCTGCACAAGATTGGTAAGTCACTGTCTCCCGATAGCGTGTCTTCCATAAGAAAGGTAGATGATTTCTTCGGGCCGTCCAGGAGTATAAAAAAGGCATACATAAGCATCAAAAGGTGTCGAGGGCAGGGTGTCTTTTTTCTAGTAATCCTTTTCCCTCCCTTCTTACCCAATAGAAAGGAGATTTCTGGACCCCAAAGACAATTCCTGGCGATGAAAAACTTAAATAATTTGAAATTAATTTTAACTTTAGGCCACTTCCCTTACAAAAAAATGATTGTGAGTTACTACTGAATATCGTAAGTTGTAATTTGCACCTTAGGATTATATATATATATATATATATATATATATATATATATATATATATATATATATATATATATATATATAGTTATGAATTCTACATTTACGCTCTAAATTTTCTATTTTAACTTGTTATTATTAGTTTTTCACTATTTATTTATTGCAAGGACCTTCTCCTAAGGTGCAAATTACAGTTTACGATATTCAGTAGTAACTTACAATCATTTTTTCTGTAGGGGGAGTGGCCTAAATTTAAAATTAATATCATATTAGAACATCTCGGAGGTCAGGATACTATATTCCCTGTTTTTACTTCATTACATGACTCTTTCCAAAACTGTTAACTCCTTGCAACCTAAATTAAAATTTTATCTAGATATCCTTCGGAATTCACATTATAATAACGTTCCATTTAAGGTCAATTTAAAAGCACTATTAACTCTGTAACTTTCCACGGACTATCACTATCATCTTTCAACCCAACCATCAACAAAAGTTCCCAGCTAAAAGTTTTACATTGCTCTGCAATTCATGAAACTAATCCAAGTAATCAGCTTAAAACCCACACTATTCCTTGCATCGCCGCACCCCCAACTGCGTCCTTGAAATTTGTGATCCAAATCCAATGGGGAGCTAGGCTTAATTGTCCCTTCTCTCATTCCAGTCCAGTTAATAACCCATAAAATGCATTTCAACGCGTATTTTAACATGAGTTCATATTATGCCATCAGCACTAACTGTTCTTGCTGAAGAGAATCATTACGGATTTTAGTATCATGCTATTCAGCTCATGTTATTCGGCCTCTGACCGAGCATCGAATGTTAACAAAAGGATATACATACATTTGTTTCTATGCATGGGTATGGGTTTGACATTACATTGTTTA
Source organism: Odontomyia ornata (assembly GCA_963969285.1). NCBI lineage: Eukaryota > Metazoa > Arthropoda > Insecta > Diptera > Stratiomyidae > Odontomyia > Odontomyia ornata. The sequence goes on along the minus strand of OZ017742.1, from coordinate 247,308,876 downwards.
TATGCAAAACGCATTAGAGAAGGGACATTCTTTTTAAGGAACCTTCCACAAGTTCACGAAATAAGGAGATACCGGCCTATGTCATTTCAAGGACACGATTCTTGAACGCATGCCCTGTGAGTGTGGAGCCTGATATCGATTTACTTCTGATTCCGGAGTTGACTTCTCCTCGTTTTCGTAGGAGCAGAATCTTGGAGTTGTCATGTATTGGTGGTGGTTTTAAGGATATTTGGAAACAAAGATTTCAATATTTCTATGATTCATGCTTTATTTTATGTAGTTTTTGCACTCAATTTAAGTGTGAGACGCCTTACCTCAATGAAAATATTTGAATAACTTACTGTTTCAAGTGACAGGATTTTATTTCATTGTTCTACCTCTCTTGTCTAGCTAGCCGGCACCAAATCCATCCTCCACCATGTCCTGCGTAAGCAAACTTAAGCCCGGATATCTATTTGGTAACCCGAACGTTTGTTATCGCACCACGTGGGTGAAAACGTTCCTTAATACTCCTTTGATCGGCAGCTGTAGCTTAAAGTGAATTCTTCTACTTGTCTAGGGATGAAAATAAGGAAGGAAATTTTTGCTAGGTCCATCTTGTTTTGTAGAGATAGATTTTCTTAAAATCTGCGAAGTTTGGCGGGCGTCATTTTGGCTCCCGCGTAATCGTCGACATGACGTAAATCCTTCGGGTGTAGACCATTATCTAAACGACCGAATAAATGGATAAATGTTGCCTGACTACGAGTATAGTCGAGAGCATACTTGAATATATAAATCTAGTAGTCATGAAAGATATCAGGTCAAAGGACATATTCCTATTGAGTTTATTGTCTTTTGTTGTTGAAGAATTTATGTATTGACTAGGTTCGAGTTAGTTAGTCATTGATGGTATTCTAAGAATGTTTATATGCCCTGCATTTATGAGGCAAGGACATTAACCTTAGAGTTGTATTTACTTATGTATACATTTGTTATGTAAGGAGACAGTTTTGTATTTCGAAGCACTTATTTATAGCTGAAAGGAAAGTTGATAGTCAAGTTGAGAAGGATGGTACTTGACACCAATCGTCGAATTGGAGAATGTTGCGTGTTTCAACATTTCAAATCGGGCTGAAAACATTGGAAATTAATGTTGTGGAAGAATGTGAAAATAATTGCTTAATCATTTTGATGTTGGAAAATCTGTTTAATCTGTTGCAGCTAGTATATACAATTAAATTAAATGTTATTAAAATGCAATAGATTTCAAATTTTTCGCAGTCAACTCCCGCTTACTGGCCATTGTCTCGAAATAAGAGGAAAGGCGAAAAGTGTTTTCGACGGTCTTCTTTCAGCTCCCCAAATTGTGATGCCCTTAACAAATTTCATAAAATTCCTTTCATTGCTATTAATTATAATTTTTCTCTTAGGTATTCTGTGAATTCACACTACACTTAGAAGTTGAGTGGGCAGAAGAGTGCTCTCGTCAAAGGATTGTGTAACGAATGTACAGAATATTTGCATTTGAACTGTTGTACAGGCTGGTTTTGTATAAAAAGGCCTTAAAAATGTATAAAGCAACGCAGGAAATTTAATTTTAATCAAATTACTTTATTCATTCGTTATGTAATTGACGGATTCTAATATTTGAGAGTAACTACGGACACGCATATGGCTATGGAGGCTGATTTTGGACGCTTATAAAACCCTTTTGAATCAATAAAACCTCAAATCATTTCCAAACGTAATTTCTTTTATGATTCCGCATGCATCAAACATACACATTAGTTATTTATTTCGTTCCATTTGTTTTTAATGTAAGTCAACTAAAACTGAAAGCAGCAGTAAGTTCAATGCGATTATGAAAGTTGAAGCTGTTACTTGAATACATTATTGAATTATTGCCAAGATGAGTGTATTGCACTTGTAATGGGAACGCAAGAAATTATTTACGTTTTATATTACTTTTGAGTTGATTTATGCATGAGACCGGTGAAAAGTTTAATAGTTATTTTTAAATTGCAATTGACATTGTAGTAACTAGAAAATCTGTAGGCTTATTTGAATTTTGAATAAAACAAGTAATATACTGATTTTCTATAAGTTATGAAAGTGTTTAATGTTAAGCCATACAATTGTAAGTACACAATAAGCAAATGCCCCGTCGTGTGGGGCCCTCGGTCCCCCATCGGACGCGTCTTCAGGTAGCAGATAGACGGTGCTAGCGGGCGGGTACGTGGGAAATAAAATACCACGCGTGGTCATAACCGAATAAGTAGAAACGCTGACAACGCTTCATTTAGTATTTACTTGTCGTGGAAACAGAATAACAGCCTCGGGTAAGATTGAATAAACGGCAGCGACTATAGCAACGTATCAAGGACAATTCTTTTGAAACTTGGAATGTTAGGTAATTGAACAGAGCAGGTGCATAGCGACTACTTCTGGGTGAAATAAAGAAATATAAGATCAACTGTAGTGAAAATTGTTAGATATAAATGTCCGTGAAGCACTGCAGCGATGGTGTGCTCCGCCGAGATTTGCCTTATCTGTGGACGCGTGAATGCGCTGGCAGGCTAGCGTTGCGGTGTCGTGGGGCGGGTTCTTTCCCCTAGCGCAAGAACCCACTACAACAAAATTCCGCATTCACGAATTAAAACATGTCAAAATGCCGATCGACTGGTGTCGAGGCATTTTGACATGTTTTAATTCAACTGTAGTGAAAATTGTTAGATATAAATGTCCGTGAAGGACTGCAGCGATGGTGTGCTCCGCCGAGATTTGCCTTATCTGTGGACGCGTGAATGCGCTGGCAGGCTAGCGTTGCGGTGTCGTGGGGCGGGTTCTTTCCCCTAGCGCAAGAACCCACTACAACAAAATTTCGCATTCACGAATTAAAACATGTCAAAATGCCGATCGACTGGTGTCGAGGCCGAGGTAACCTACTAAGGGTTGAAATGCTTGCCCAAAGAACAAATTGGGCCGGGCAAAAACGGACGGACTTGTGGAGAATTCGTCGTTACCGCCGATATTTATGGCCCACACATAAGAGTTGGGCATCAAGGTGGAATTGGTGCCCCCTCGCACCCTCCCAACTGGATCAAGATCCAAACGTAGACGTGGCCATGTATTTCCCATTTGAGTGAAAAAGCTCATACAAACATAATTTGCATGACTTTTTCCTTCATCAAATGAGAATTACAAACATGGCCAATTTATGTTATAGCATTATGCGATGGAATCACATTACTCTATACCATAAAAGGGCACGTGAGCGGAAGGCCACACTACCCGGCAAGACCCCTATAAAACAAAAGAAGGGAAGAACGCGCCCGACGGCTAGCCCATTTCAGTGGAGGAGCCTGCCATCGTTGCGGGTCCTATACCCGGTCAGGCTGTGAGAAAGGGAAAGCCCGAGGGTAATTTTTAGTCACTTAACATTTTTTTAATTTTTTTAATAATAATTAAATTATATAATAAAAATAGTATATAAATTAAAAAAAATTAAAAAAAAAATTAATCTCTTTCTAAACAATATTCTCATGAAACAAAAATTCCTTCAAACTTCCATCTCTACGAGGTCGAACGTCAAATCCTTTTTTTCTGGTTTTTTCTTTTTTTACCAATAAATAACTTTTTAGATTTAATAGAATAATTATTTATTTTGTTTTGTTGAATTTCCAATAGAACATAACTTAACGAGATTTAAAGATTTTGATAAATGCAATAAATTTAAACTTCAATGCAAGAAAATGAGGTATTGACCGGCATCCTCACGAGCGCTCGTTGACGATGTTGGTGGTGCTAGTAAATATGAATTAATTATTTTCAAATGAAACAATTTACTAAATTTTCCCATGGCATAATCACGCCTCGTGGCAATACTTGGTTTTCACTCTAATGCATTGTTCCTGGGTATGACTAATAAGCAAACCGAAAATTTGGCTAGAATACTATCACGCATGCCTTAAGAAAAGTATCGCTTCAAATCTCTTTCAATTGTAAAAACTCGAATTAGAAACAAATCTCGCAATTGTTGATTAAACTTCATGTTCTGCTAAGTGTTCTCGATGCATAAATTTCAGATTTCTTTCCCATGGAACCAAACATTTCATCCAGATAAGGGTTTTCCATGCTGCCCCTTTGTCGCTTCAACCAAAAACTGCTTTCTTCTACTTTTATCAAACGTTGAAAAAGGGGCTAAGTTCACAATTTAATCGAAGGACCGTTAATCGTTCACACTTTGTGATATTAATGAATATAATTTTATCATAAAAATGTACGTATGAACTAATTCACTGTTTCATAGGTGACTAAAACGAAAGTTTACATTAGGTTCCATCCGGTGTTAAACATTTATTTCGAGACATTGCATTAAATTATTTTTAATCAGCTTACGCTTTCGAGCTTATGTGATATTCTTGATGTCGAGTTCAATACCGATCATAACTGGATTTCCTTTTCCTTTTGTCGGTAACATGTAACGAGGCAATGCTAATAATAAAATGCTCGTTCATATATCCAATATTGGTTATAATCGTCCCACAATACGGGTAAGCATTCCACGCTTCTTTATGAATTACTAGTGGGGCCTGAGATGCTAAAAGTCTAATGAATGCTGATACTTTAGACGCCAAATGGTAGTCAATGCGGGCAACATCATCATGTTGTTATGCTCGTTAACAACCGCCAAAGAACTCTTAATGATACGCGGCAGCAAAGCAAGTAAATTTCGAACACTGAATTTGATCGGTAAACACGAATGCCACACGCAATACTTGCAAAAATTGCAATTTCTCCTATTTATGTCACACTCGTGAGTACAACTATTCCATCACCGTAAACGGTATTCTGTATAGGTATCCCCTGACACTAGTATGAGTAGGGTGATTAGGAAACTTTCACAAAAGTTTATTGCATTTTCCAGCAGTAAATGCACATGCAATATCTTATGAACTAAGCGCCGATATGGGAGTAAACAGAAAACAATTTTCCACGACTATAAATCGAATCACTTTGCAGTCTCTTCGAGACGCGAAACTCTGCACCGTTAAGATTGAAGTGAAAATTGTATGCGGATACGACGACACGCCATATTTTCCGACAACCATGGGAACTTTTTTCACTTGATCCCTTTCTTGGGCGTCGCGACGTGACCGCCGTGAAGGTGAATAACAGACTCCCCCGTTTGTTGCTCATCGCCGCCTTACGGGACCGCTCACGACCAGTGGACGAGCCTTCCATCCACTCTCCATATCGTGGAAAAGCTTTGTTGGAAAAGGGGTTGCCATGTCCAGATTTGAATTGCAAACTAAAATGATGAATATTATTTTAAATTTACAATTGGAATTTGGATCAGCAATATGTTGGTTTTCGCAGTTCGCTTAGGCGACTGCTCGGTTATTACACAACATCCTTGCAGTGCAAGAAACTAGATGGCACGGTGAAGACATATTTGACATGCGAACGCAAACCGTGTTTAAAAGCGGAAAACTGCAAGGAAGCCATGAGTTTGGAGTGACTTTCATTGTTGATTCGTAACAAGACCAAATTTTTTAATGTTTGGCTGCTCAACTGTCACGCGCCCACAGAAGATAAGGAAGAAGCAATCAACGATGAATTTTACAACACGCTGGAAACTATTGTCGATGCATTGCCTTCAAACAATATTAAAATTGTTCTGGGTGATATCAATGCAAAAATCGGCCGCGAAAAGGCACATAGAGGAACAACCGGAAGACACAGCCTCCATGCAGAGACCAGCGACAATGGGCAGCGGCTGATAGATTTCCCTACTAGTAGAGGCACAATGCAATTCAAGCAAGCATACGATAGTGTCATCAGATATGCACAGTATAAAATAATGCTTGACTTTGGCGTCTTAACAAAACTTGTCCGCATAGACAAGGTGACGATGCTAAGCACAGAGTCTCAGTTCATGGTAAACGATGAACTAACGGATAGGTTCATAACGGAATCAGGCTGAAAACAAGGGATGGACTTGTCCCAATGCTCTTAAATATGGCGCTGGAATACGTCATCAGGAAGACATCAGCTGAAACCTCGGCTACACTAATGTTTAAGTCCACACACTTGGTTGTACATGCTGATGACGTCAATATTATGGCAAGTTCAATCTTAGCAACCAAAGAAGTATTTCTGGGCCTAGAATCTGAAGCAAACTGAATTGGCATACGAGTTAATGAAACTTAAACTAAATTCATGACTCAAGCAAAGAACAGGAATATTCATGACTCAAGCGAAGACAGGAATAGAAGAGGTGCTGAAAAGGATGAGATTGGACGCCGCAAATAATGCCTCTTACTCGGTAATTCCCATGCTAAGGTTCAGAGTTGTGCACAGGCAAAATAACCTCCACATTTACAACACACTAGTCAAACCTGTGCTGTTACATGGAAGTAAAACATGGACCCTGACCAGTGAACCGGAAAAGGCAGTGGATGTATTTGAACGCAAAACGGAAAATTTACGGCCCAGTGAAACAAGGGACAGAGTGCAGGCTACGTAACAACAATGAGTTGTATGAACTTGCGTAAAGTCACGTAAATTGCAATGACTACCGGCTACCCAAAAGAACATTGACGGATAGAGCGCAAGGTAGACGTGAAGCGGGAAGACCGAGGACTCGAAAAGGAAGACACAATAGAAGCTGACAACAGATCTTTGTTGGGAGTCAATACCTGGCGGGCCAAGTCGCGGAACCGTGATGGTCCTGGAGGCCAAGGCCCGGCTTGGGCTGTCCCGCCATAGATGACAAATAAGCAAATACAGAAAGTAATATTTGCGTTTCGCTTAAATTTTACCATAGAATCAGCAACTTAGCAGTTCAGGTGCTACATAGGTTTCCGCGAAAATCATTGGACATCCTGGTAGCAATAAGATTTCGCCCGCCGCAATCTTATAGTTCAGTTGTTAAAAGAACAGAGGCTTCCACGACAATCATTGGACGTCCTGGTAACGAAAAGGACAATCATTGGACATCCTGGTATCAAGAAGGTGTCACTCGCATCACGTATACGGTACTCAATCGATTACAAAGGGAATTGAGTCTGAAAAGTTAAATAAGACCAGCTAAATCATGGATCAGAAACTCAACTTTGGTAGCATCAACAAGATTGTCACGAATTTCAAGAAGGTTGATACAAGTCGTCATTCATTAGCATACTTCGAGACCAGACTGAAAGAACTATGGAAGGCGTGTGAAGGTATGCATGCAAAAGACCATGCACATTTACAGAGGGAGAAAGAAATGGGGTTGTTGTCACAGTACGTACAAGACTACGGGTGCATTGAGGATCTCCTATTGGAATACCAGACAGTTTTCAGGGAAGGAACCTACAGGTGCCAGTCTGGTTCCTCAGAACAGCCACAGCAAGTTGCGCGAGGAAACGATAACTTACAGCTGGAACGAATCAAGCTACCGACGTTCGACGGCAATTACGGACCCTGGATAGCGTTCCATGATTTATTTCAGAGCATGGTTCATAGGAATCAGCTTTGTCGATCGTGCAGGAAATGCAATACCTCTGTAGTAGCTTGAAAGGTGACGCTGAAAAATTGGCAAGTTGCCTAACTGGCGATAATTATGACGCTGCATAGTCACTTGTATGTGAAAGGTATGAGAACACGAAATTCATAACACAAGAGCTTATGCAACGTTGGTGGAATGCAGATATGTTCCATATAAATCACGCGTCCGAACTATGGGATATGGTAAATAGGACCAACCAGCTCACAGCAAGCTTTTACATGCTGAAAATCGATGGTTTCGACGTTACTATGGCTTTTATTCTCAACAGTAAATTTGACGGAGAATCAAGAGCGGAATGGCAAAAACTGATGAGTAAAAGTACAGAACTACCAACACTGAAGAGATATATAATCTTTCTCACTCAAAGGTGCACCATGCTAGAAACACTAACTATGTCAAAGCCAAGCTTCGAATCCAGACCATCAAGAAGGACCACTACGCATATCGTTCAAATTTCGACAGCACGTAGCGCTATGTGCAACGACCATTATTCTTTATTCGAATGTGAGCAGTTCAAGAAAGCTACAGTGAATGTGCGCCGAGAAGTTATCAGAACCAAAAACTTGTATTTCAACTGTATCTGACAAGCATGCAGTGAACCAATGTCAGTCAAAGAAAAAATTGTAAACATTGTTTCAAGCGACACAACACTTTATTGCACACGATAGATGACAAAGTGCCCAAACTTAAACCAACGGGAATGCCTCTAGCTAAAGCGGCTACCATCCAGACCTAAGCACACAATGCACTTTTGTGCAATACGCAAGTACTTCTGGCGACCGCATTGGTAGCGGTGAAAAACAGTGAAGATGAAACCATAACACTGCGAGCAATACTGGACATCGGCTCCCAACGCTTGTTCATCACTGAATCTGCTGTTCAGCTATTGAGATTATTGAGATTAACCAACTCAAAAATCTCCATAGGAAGTATTGAATCGTCAGAGGCAGTTACAACAAGGGGGATTGTCAAAATTACAGCAACTCTAAGGAACAAGGAAAAAAACACTCCTTTGCAATTCGCTGCTTTAACAATCCCTAAGATTACGGTCATTCTACCTGCAACAAGCATCAACGTAGCCTGGCCTAAGAACATTAAGAAATTAAAATTAGCAGATCCCGGGTTCAATTATCCTCTACATATTGATCTGTTAGTTGGAGCTGACATATATGGTAGTATCTTAGACCAGGGATCCATTCCAGGTCAACCATTTGCACAGAACTCAAAATTGGGTAGGGTTTTGTTTGGATCAAGCCGCAGTTTACAAATCAACGCTAGCTCTACATTATTCATAGCGATTAAAGAGCTTGATAAAACCCTCAGGCGTTTCGGGGACATTGAGGAACCTGTAGCATCAATGGAACCGTCTGCAGAGGACGATCATGTTGAAAAACACTTCTCTAAGAATACTCACCGAGGCTCAGGTGGGAAATACGAGTATACAGTGATATAACCATTCAAGGACAGCATAGACCATAGTCAGGCGCATAGAGAGTCTGTTCGTATAGCACATATCAGGTTCTGACAGTTGGAGCAGCGTCTTGCCAACCATCTTGACCGTCAGAAGGAATATAATACATTTATGAAAGAGTAACTAGCTCTTCGCCATATGGAGAAGGTGCCTGATCATCTACTCCAGAGCAACAACTGCTACTACCTTCCACATTATGAAGTCATAAAGGAAGCAAGCTCGACATCAAGTTTACGTGTCGTTTTCAATGCATCCCAAAAACTAACAGGTGGGAAATCTCTGAACGATCTGCTGCAAGCTGTTCCGGCAATATAAAATACTTTTCTTCATTTACTACTGATAGGGGGAACATATAAGTATGCAGTGGCAGCGGATATCGAAAAGATGTACCGGCAAATACAGATTCATTAAAACTACCGCGACTATCGACGCATATTGTGTAGATCCTCTAACAATGAACCAAAAGGTCACTACAGATTGAACACAGTCACATATGGCACTTCTTGCGCACAGTTTTCAGCCATCCGGAATCTGTAGCAAATAGCGATCGATGAACGCGTTGACCATCCAGAAGCTACCGAGACGATACTTCAAGATTTCTATATTGACGATCTGTTAACTGGCGCAGATGACCTAACAACCTTAAATAACTTTTTTAAATGACTTATGGAATTTTTTGTAGCTACATGAATGAGTTGCATATTTTTTAACAATTTTTTCTGAAAAATTATTAGAGAAGAAAAATGTTAGAAGAAAGTGGTTTCGACGTGTGTACTAATTCTCATCAGGCCATCACTCTTAGATACACACCGGTGATGGCAACCACCATGCTTAGAAGTTATTTTAAATTCTCCTACTTATGCGAACTCAATATGTTTTTGTAACTACGAATTATATTCGAGTTAAATTTCCTCTTGTAAGCACTTGTCTTAGCTAAACTTTAAATGGATCATTTCACCCTTTTCACATCAATTTAATGTAAATCTATACGACCATTTTTGTTTGCTCTACAATGAAGCTTTCATTACGTCGTGCGGATATTCGATCTCATTTTTCGGATGGCTCCGATAGCTTTTTTAAATGACTTCTGGAATTTTTTGTAGCTACATGAATGAGTTGCATATTTTTTAATAATTTTTTCTGAAAAGTTATTAGAGAAGAAAAATGTTAGAAGTGAAATGATCCATATAAAGTTTAGCTAAGACAAGTACTTTTAAGAGGAAATTTAACTTGAATATAATTCGTAGTTACAAAAACATATTGAGTTAGCATAAAAAGGAGAATTAAAAGTAACTTCAAGCATGGTGGTTGCCATCACCGGTGTGTATCTAAGAGTGATGGCCTGATGAGAATTAGTACACACGTCGAAACCACCTTCTTCTAACATTTTTCTTCTCTTAAAATTTTTCAGAAAAAATTATTAAAAAATATGCAACTCATCATGTAGCTACAAAAAATTCCATAAGTCATTTAACAAGCTATCGGAGCCATCCGAAAAATGAGATCGAATATCCGCACGACGTAATGAAAGCTTCAATGTAGCGCAAAAAAAATGATCGTATAGATTTACATTAAATTGATGTGAAAAGGGTGAAATGATCCATTTAAAGTTTAGCTAAGACAATTACTTAAATAACTTGCAAAATGAGCTCAAAGTCACACTACGCAAAGGAGGGTTTCACCTACGAAAGTGGTCAGCTAACCACAAAGAACTTTTAGAAAATATCCCGGAGAATGACCGAGAAAATCAAAAGCCACTAGATACCCCATTATCTAAAGAAATTAAAACCCTGGGAATACAGTGGCATCTTGCGCAAGACGTTTTCTCATTCTAGGTACAGCCTGTGACGATCAAAAAGTCTAACAAAACGTTCTATCCTTTCAGAAATAGCCAAATTATTTGACCCATTGGGCTGGCTCCAATCTTGCATCGTCATCGGTAAAATCACGATTCAAAGCCTATGGCTAGTGAAATTAGGTTGGGATGATGAGGTCTCCTCAGCGGTTGTAAAGGACTGGAGTGTAATTCGTAGACAGTTGCCCACTGTCGAGAAACTTCGAGTTCCTAGATGGATTCATATCACAAGCAACACAGGCATAGAACTGCATGGGTTTTGCGATGCTTGCAGGGTAGCTTACGCGAGTGCGATTTACCTACGGGTATTGAAAACGAATGGACGTATAACTAGCACCCTGCTCAGTTGCAAAATTACGGGTTGCCCCAATAAAAACACTTTATTCGAAGACTTGAACTCAGCAGCACTGTCTTGTTGCTAGAAACCATGAAGCTGTTAAAGCAAGCCTATAAATGGGCTGTTATTAAAACGTACTTTTCGTCTGATTCAAAGATTGTCTTGGCATGGATCCAAAAACCAGCGGCAACGTAGAACGTATCCTTGGCTTATCGCGTTGGTCTTACTCATGAAGATTCAGCGCCCAACGAGTGGCACCATGTTACTAAAGACGAAAACCCCGCTGATTTGGCATCTTAAGGAATCCGATCAGATCAATTACTTCATTCATCCTCATGGTGGACCAATGGCAAATTCGTGCAACTATGGGCTGCATGAAATTGTTGACGAGCCGAAGGTCTCAACGATTGTAAGACAGCAATGGGCTGGTCACGTGGATTGTATGGACGAACAATGGATGCACAAAAGGTATTCTTTGGGAGAACTGAATGACGGAGACCTGAGGAGAAACGGAAGAAAGGTTGGTCGGACTCGATCGAGGAAGACAGTTCATCGCTGCTCGGATTTCGAAATTGGAGGACGCGGTCGATGGGCCGAGACAGTTGGAGGCACTTTTTGGGAAGCGAAGGCTCGAGAGGAGCTGTAATGCTACGAAAAAGAAGATGATGAATTGGGTTTCAAAGTGCCCTATGAGGTAATTGTGAGTTTCGCGATGGCGACTATGTTTAGACTTTCAAATGGGAATTAGGTTCCGAAATAAGATTTTGTTAAGAATTAGCTTTTGATTTTGTTAAGATAGTGGTCTGTACCACAAAATTTTATTTATAGATCTTTATTTAGCTATTTTGAAGGGCTTTGTGAAACATATTTTAACAATGACCTGTTAGTTTCGCGCCCTGTCTGCCCGTACGTCACAGCAAATTTCGTCAAACTATTGCAGCAGCTACAAAGCTTAAACTTTGTGGAAAGGTCAGAAGTGGTGAACTCTCCAAAGTTTAGGTTTAACAAATATTTCAAAAAATTTTAAGCTGAAACGGGCCTTAAAAATTCCAAATACCAAATGTGGTCAAGTGGGGTATCAAATGAAAGGTCTTGATTAGAACTTTCAAAATCTGAAAAAAAGTCATTTTATCCATTAAGAATCCAGGGGGAGGCAAAACGCAGCGCTATTTTGTTGCCTTTCCCAATATTCATTTTCATAACTAGGTCAAGAAAACTTTCTCTTTTCTTCTAAATAACCAACTTTGATATGAATTAGAAATCATCCACATGAGAATCTTAACAGCTCATTCTTTTATAAAATATCAATTCATGACAATTGTTACGTTGAAATCTCTCAATTTTAATCAAAATTAATAGCCTTCATCTGAGTCACATCAATTATAAGCTCAGAACTGGGAGTTCTACAAACTATTCCCGAACACAATAGCATATTTGTACACATAAGAGTATGAGTACTCGTGTACCATCAACGTCTTAATATACCAGAAGAGAAAATTTATTGATTGATTGTTTTGTACTCACTGCTCACACGATTGCATATTGTTTCAAACTACAAAGCATGTATCGAAAGTTCCATACGAAACAATCATTGAGTTGTATGATATGTATGTATATTGAATGATGGCGCTAATTTAAGACCAGTTGAAGTCAAAAAGGAACTTGAGACAGCTCTAATTATCCCCGGATGTATCATATATTTCTTCTGATATATAATACGAAGTAATTGGTGTTTTTGTTTGAAATGAACATTTGTTTTAATAAGTAGATTTATGCGGTTTTGTATACACATGCTCGTATATATGGACAAATTACTAGGGAGCAAAGAGTCAAGTTCGCGGTCATATGACTTGACTACATATTGATATTGATAGAAGTAGTTAGATTCAGAATTGAATGAATTGGAAGGAAGAAAAAATTAGAAGTGTCGTCAATTAGTAAACCAATAAATTATTCAATTAAGAATATGTCAAAGTATTTTTATATGACCTGAATATTTCGCGCTTTTGTCAAGACATGTGTTTTAATTGTTGATATGATAGAAGCTGATTTATAAGTTAATTTAAATTGGGGTTTGAATTAGGATTGCTATATTATTTACGCTTATTTTTATTTAGGGAACCTAAACTTTATGGATAAACGATTTCGACTTTTATTGAAGCTTTTTTAAAGCTCTTCACATTGTAAACCATCCCTATTCTTCTAGATTTTTTATACAAACTAATAATTTGTTTTGTCTTCAAGAAAATAGTATTAAACAACATAATTTATATCATAGAACCAGCGTAGGGATAATAAGCACGAGTATGTTAAATAAAATTTTCATCTCGTTCAATTGCTTTTTTAGATGCAGCAAAGCTGAGCATTGTTCGCAGAAGCGAAAAATTCAAATATTAATCCTTCAGACTGATGATTTCGATTGAAGTTCAATCAGCCTACAAAAGAAAAACGAAAATTTTGGAAAAGCGGCAATTTATTTCTCAATATAATTTCCTTTCAGCTCGATAAACTTGACCCAGCGATGCTCTAATTTCTTTAACCCGTCCGCAAGATAGGTCCCCAAAGAAGGCCTCCGTGGCGGCAATGACCACCTCATTCAACTCAAATTTCTGTCCGGTGAGTGATTTTTCAAGTTTGGAAACAGAAACGCCAAACTTGAAGAATACGGTAGATGGAGTAGCAGTTCGTAGCCCAGTTCGACCGATTTGGCCGTGGCGACGGCGGAGGTGTGAGCCGGTGCCTTGTCATGGTGGAAGAGCACTTTTTTCTTCGCCAAATGGGGCCTTTTTTCGGCAATTCGGCGTCGAATCGGCCCAGTAATTCGGCGTAGTAGAGCCCTTTGAGCGTTTCACCCTTCTCCAGGTAGTCGATATGGATCACACCTTGTGATCCCTAAAAAACGGCGGCCATCACCTTTCCGGCCGATAGGACAGCCTTCGCCTGCTTTGGAACACGTTCGTCGGGTGAAGTCCACTGTTTTGTAATGATCTCCGATATATCGGAGCGATACCTAAAAGAGATCTGTCAACCCTACACAATTTCCGAGCCAGTAGTCAAGGTTAGAGGACAAATCTCTGTCACTGAACTGCAACTTATCGAGCGAATGAAATATAGGGAAATTGGTGTTTCCCATCTCAACGCGGCCTGGTTGGAAGTTCGAAAGCAGAGCGTGCAGTCATTTGTGGATTTTTCGTGCACCTTCCGCCAAATTTAGTCGCGGAATTCAAATACAAACCGTGCGGGTAACAGAGGGTAGTGTTGGATAGGACGTGAGTGGCTACCCGGACCCGCCATTGCAGGCAAGAATACTCGCGGTCGATGGTGACAACATGCAAGGAACTCCGCTTGTTGTGATGCAAATTTGTGCAGCCAACAGATCTGCAGCAACAATTCAACACTTTGAGCAAAGCGTGTTCTGCCACGGTGCGAACTCAATGAAGTATTATAAAAGACTGCATTACCTCCATTCTCTACTGCAAACAGGGGAAAAGTTATAAAAGAGATGCTTTGATTTCTATGGCAACCTTATATGGACTGCGCGACTCATCCCGGATGTGAGACCGTGCTAAATCGAAGGCATGGTGAGATTGACTTCTATCTGACCCAGGTTTTGAACGGGGATGGGTGTTTTCAGCCTTACCTGCACAAAATTGGCAAGTCACGGTCCCCCGATTGTCGGTATTGCCCAGGAGAGGAAGACAATGCCTGCCACACATTTTTTGCGTGCAGAAAATGGGGCAAACTGCGAAGAAACTTCTACAGGGACACGGGAGAGCTCACCCCGGATAGTATATCGTGGTGATGCTCGAATCGGTTGACAAATGGAACCAGGTGGCACATTATGCTCGGACAGTCCTAAAAGGTAAAAGGGACTCACAGCAGCCGGGAATTTCAGGGCTGGGGGATCGCTTGTCTAGCACTTCTTCTTCCACTCTCCCCTCCCGCTAGAAGAGGGATCCCCCAGTTTGAAGGCGACTCACGGCGTAACAAAACGAGACCTGGCCCGAAGTAATGTGTCAAACGGTTCCAGGCTAGGTTCTCAGGTTGACAGGGGAGGTGCTTGATGGGTAGTCCAGTCACCTTCTTGCGAGCATGGTAGTCCCACACTCTGTGCGTAAATGGGCATTCACCTCCCTACCAAAAAAAAAACCTTAAATTATCGATGTTTATAGGGCGCGTAAAGGTCATCCGTAACCTTTTACGAAGTAAAGTCCAAACACGGAGTTCTGAGTAGTAGTGTATCATAAGAATACACTTCATCTCTTATACATTTCATAAGATATTTCGAATATTCATATGCCAGAGCCTAAATTGTTTAGATAACTCGAACCAACAGCTAAAGTGGTTGCCGGCAAAAGTGTATTATTCGTAGGCATAAATTTATATAATGGTAGTGACAAATGTTATGAAGGCATTGTTACCTTTCTAATTTGATATGAAGTACAGCCGATAAATAAACTATAAAATTTAAGCATTTGGGAGTATTATGAAAATAAAAAAATTAAATAAGAAAGAAAATAAAACAAATCAAAATCTATTGATTATCAAAAGTGGAATTTTATTTGTCATGAAAAAAGGAATCCCACATTCATATAGAAAACGCAGGAAGTCGAGAGAATTAAAAAACATTTAAATAAAACGAGATAACGTCAAGTTAAGTGATATTTTACGTTTTAAGATATTGTAATTTTTGTTTGAGAAAAGAAAAAATAAAGACCGAATTAAGAATTTATTAAAGATCACAATTCGATACTTTTTTAGAAGCTATTTTTTTAAGCTATTCCTTGGGAAGAATGAATAATCATTAAATAACATCAACTTTGAGAATATAGAACAATAAACACATACACGCAAAATAGGTTATCCTAATTTTTTGCTTAGTACATTATAATAAATGCTCTAAAGAGATAGAACCGAAAACATAATAAAGTGAGAATTGTAGATGTTTGTCGAAAAGAAAAAAAAATATTTTGCTAATAATTATCTAATACTAGAAAATAGTTTTTAAATTTAAGATAATCTCAAAATACGAAACTTAAAGAAGTTGTGCCATTTTGAATAGAAATTCTTTCAATTTGCGAATTGCCAACCTGAAGTAAATAAATTGTTTTTATTGAAAGAATAAGATCCAGTTTATGTGGCGATTCTCATTTGAACTCTTGCTTAATGATAATGTAAATAGAACTGTCAGTTGGAATTATTCGCAGCTAATAGGTGAAGAAAAATGTTTGACCAACTAATAAACACAATGCATTGCTAATTCAACCCAGTCTTTTCCTTTCCGCAAACCCGTTCCCTTTCAGAGAGAAACGACGGCGGAAGTGAGTATTTCGCCGAGGGGATAGGATTTAGGTAGAGTCTTTGCGTATAGACGTCTTTTAAATCGCTCCTGTCAAAAGTTTTCAAAAATTAAATTAATTTTTTAAAAACGTTAGTCCGAAGTTAATTTTTATCGGAAAAAATCTTATATTGTCGAAGTAATCGACTCAGGAAATTTCTATCGAATATTTTTACTTCGATTGGTAACGAAAAACAAATTCACAAAGAAAATTTCGCCGCTGGTATGGAGGAGCCCGACGGCTTCCCACCGTTGGGGCAACCTGGGGAAACGACGAATACGAAACTGGCGACAATCACTAAAAGAAAACATAACGAAGAAAACTCCGTAGATGGAGGGTGCAAGCTGCAAATAATAGCGGATAATCAACAAATGGCCAAATTGCAGAAAGAAAATGATGAACTAAGGCAAAAGATACAGTCTCTCAAGGATCTTTTCAAGCATGGGATGAAGCCTCAAAAGACGCAGCCACAAAATCAATGGCAACAGGTAACAAAGCCGAAGAAAAGTGCAAAGCAAGTAAATCCAGAGGAAGTTCTAAGTGCTGGTGGCACCAACGAGAGCCGAAATTATTTTGCAGCGCTGGAGGGATTAACCGAAGATATGGAAATCGAAGAAAACATCAGAGGTAATTTTAATCAAGATAATGACGTTAATTTCATCCAATATTTAAAGAACAAAAATAAGGAGAAAAAACCAACCCGCAGTTCTGCTGGTTCCTCTGAAAAAGCTTCCAACAAGACAGAAAAAGTTCCGCCAATCAACGTGTTCGGACAAACCGGGAAAGATATGGTTCGGCTATTGGCAGCCGAAAATAAACTGGCCAATTTCGAAATCAAAAGAGTTAATGCCGAAAAATTAACTATAAGGACGAAATCACTGGTTGATTTCAAGTCAGCCAAAGATGCGCTGATTTCTGGGGAGGTTCCACACTTCACCTATACCCCAAAAAGTGAAAAGAATCAGACCTTCTTGTTGAAGGGTTTGGACAGCGGAGAGGATACGGTCGATCTTCTTCAGTTGCTCAAGGAGGCTGCACCAGATATTGATTTTGTTTCAGTCAAAGCCTTTGCGACAAGAAGGTCGACCATAGAAAGGAAGAATTTACCACTTTACCTGGTACAAATTGCAAATAAGAGCAGTCCAAGTGCCCTTCAACAAATAAGGTACTTAAATTTCAGAGTGGTGAGGTGGGAACGCCTTCAGAAAAGAGAAGTCAACCAGTGTTACCGGTGTCAAAGATTTGGACATTCGGCTGCCAATTGTGCCATGCACTATCGTTGCGTTAAATGCAAAGACGTTCATGCTCCCGGTGAGTGCAAATTGGCTCAGACGGAGCCTAAAGAAAAATTATACTGCGTTAACTGCGGTGTTTTTGGTCACCCAGCATCATATCGAGGATGCTCCCGATATCAAGATGCAAAAGTTAAATTTGCTCCAAAGCAAACACAAGTACACCGTAATATCATACCTTCCAACTTCGTCAAGCCCGGAGTATCATTTGCACTCGCCGCTAGAGGACCAGCAGAAAATGCTGTAAATAATGTAAATAATGTAAGTGGCAATAATGAGCTGCTTCTCAAAATTTACCAGCAACTTAATTCTTTATCAGAGAGAATCGACAAACAAGATTCAAAAATTAACTTTGCTTTTCAGCGTTTAGGTCTTTCAAATGCCTAATAATAACTTGCCATCCAGTCATATTCCCATGGATCGGCTTCGCCTCATATCGATCAACGTCAACTCTATCGTTGCTATACATCGACGTGATTATCTCCTTGAATTTGTTGTTAAGCAAAAGCCTGACATCACTTCTCTTTCAAATGCCTAATAATAACTTGCCATCCAGTCATATTCCCATGGATCGGCTTCGCCTCATATCGATCAACGTCAACTCTATCGTTGCTATACATCGACGTGATTATCTCCTTGAATTTGTTGTTAAGCAAAAGCCTGACATCATACTTCTCACTGAAACCCACCTCAATTCATGGCATTCCATGGAATTCAAAGATTTTGCATTCGTAAGAAACGATAGGGTAATAGGTGATGGGGGAGGTGGCACCGGGATATTGGTTAGAAGACCCTATTGTTTCCAAAATATTGAAAAAGTCGAATTCAAAAACTTTGAATTTCTTGAAGTGTCCGTCATCAAAATTTCACTGCCAGGTGGGGATAACCTCTTTGTTATCTCTGCCTATGCAACTGGTCAAAATGTTCTCAAGTTCAAGGAGGAACTCAATTCCTTGTTTGAAATACTCGAATTGAACAGGCTGCATAGTTATTATATTTTTGCCGGTGACCTGAATGCCAAGCATACATCATGGCTAAATGCCACCAATAATCCAAGAGGTGTATTCCTGAAATCATGGATAACAGAGAACCAAATTGAATAGAGGTGCAACCTATATGGGTCGGAGTTCCCAACATACCCTCGGACAAATTCATATTTGGACCTCTGCATTGCTGACGCAAGACTTGAATTCAGCTTTAATAGTCCTCAACGGAAACTGCAGGTGCTTCCTTACGATAGCGACCATAACGCAATCGTAATGGAAATCAATCATCAAAGGGATGATTTCTTCCTCATTCCAGTTCAACATGAAAATCATCGGTTGAATTTCAAAAAAACAGACTGGGGAAAGTTTCAAAAGAAGTTTAATCGGGAGTACCAGAAGCAATGTCCTCCTTCTGATGATGGCAACGCTTGCTCAATGATTCCTAATAACAGAAATCTAACTGACGATGAAATAGATCTCTATTTGTCGAAGTTAGAGAAGCTGACGTTGGAAACGATTGAGAAAGTAGTTCCCAAGATTAAACATCGAAACAAAATGGAAGGATATGAAACACCAACCATCGCAAGGTTGAAAAGATTGAAAAGCCTTCTTCTCACACGCGTCAACAATATTTATCGACGATTTTTGGACTACAACCATCCCTCGTTGGCTTTGTTCAAATTACACCTGAAGAATGTCCGGAACTTAATAAGTTCATACTTCAGGAGTGAGGTCAGCAATCAATGGGCGGAAAAACTGAGGGGTATTAGCCCACAGGACCCAGATGGCGTTTTCGCGAAAGTGAATAGCTTATTCCGCAGGAAGTCTCGAATGAAGGTATCGAATCTTGAAGTCACTAGTGATGAGATAAATCTTCTCGATAGAGCTGGTATCGAAATTGATAGTACGACTCCGGATAGAAATGGAAACAGGATTATTTGTGAAGGATTGGATAAACTTGCCCTGATTGGAACACATTTTGAATTGGTTCATCTACCAAACCCTGAGAGAGGGAACGAAATTTTTTCAGAGGTCGTTGAAGCAAAAGTTTCCGACTTCAAATCAAGCCTGAACGGCCAATCAATTCTTCATTTCGATGAAACATTCACATCTGACCTCATACCGAGCTTGAATCTTATTGATTATTTTGTCAGCTATGAAGACTTGTGTTTCATATTTCGCAGAATAAACAACAAGAAATCATGTGGTACTGACGGTATTCCAAATATAGTTCTCCGACATTTGCCTGAGGTTGCTATTAGGAATTATTGCATATTGTTCAACAACATGTTGAACAATTCATATTTCCCAAATGTGTGGAAAAAGGCTAAGGTATTTCCGATCTTGAAGAAAGGAAAAGAATCTTCATGCCCTAAAAGCTATCGCCCAATCAGCTTGCTGCCTCACATCAGCAAGGTGTTTGGACTGATACTCAACAGAGCATTAAACGCCCACATTGAGGAATATGAGTTGATGCCGAATTGCCAATTTGGTTTTCGTGCCAGGCATTCGACCATACATGCAATAACGAAAGTAACCTCAGACATCTGTTGGAAACTAAACAACAAAGAATGTGTTGGAGCATGTCTCATTGATATGGAGAAAGCCTTCGATACGGTGTGGTTAGATGGACTAGTTTTCAAACTTCTTCAGGACAGGTTCCCCAGACACCTTGTCGCCATGATGTGTAATATGTTATACGGGAAATCGTTTGTTGTAACTGATGGAAATCTGACAACAATGCGCGAATTCAAGGTCTTGAATGGTCTACAGCAGGGAACAGTTACTGCGCCCCTGCTTTTCTCAATATTCATTCGCAAGTTATTGAACAGCTTTGATTTTAATGTCTCGCCAACGCGATCATTGGTAACGTTTGCTGATGATCTGATCATCTATACGGCAGACCGAAAAGCTACAATAGTTCAGAGCAATCTTCAAAAAATGTTTAATGATGTGCAGCTCTACACCGACAATTGGCGAATGAAAATCAATGCGCAGAAGTGCGAAACAATCTTGTTTCGGACAACGCTGCAGGGGGCCAGTCAAGACCTGAAACGTAATTGGAAGGATTTCCACATTATGGCTGGTGAGGGTAGTTCAGAACGGGTTCCACATAAATCCTGTGTTCGATACCTCGGTGTTCATCTCGATCAGTATCTGTACTACACTGAACATGTGAAAATCATGCTCAGTAAGGCACTTAAAGTAGTCATGGCCCTTCGGCGACTCTTTCATTCCAGATACATTGATCAAAAAGTCAAAGTTATTTGTTACAAGACCCTGGTTAGACCAGTTTTGACATACGGATGCCAGATCTGGTACAACCAGAGTGCTAGTACAATGGAAAGATTAAGAGTTTTCGAAAGGAAATGTCTTCGTGCATGTACTGGTTTGTACAGAAAGCCTGAGACGGATTGGAAGCACTATATATCGAATAGAAAAATTTATCAAACCGCTCAAGTGACAAGAGTCGATATCTTCATATTGAAACTTCTTCGGAATCATATCGCAAGATCTGTGACTGTGAGTGAAAACCCTTGGATTTCACAGCCGTTCCATCCTACAGACGGGTATATTGTGACTTGCCTCACTACTGGCTTCGTTCCTCCAGAAGCATTCGTGTTTTTAGACATGAATCGATATATTTTTGATTCTGATGGCGTCCCAATCATATATCACATATACCGACGGGCCACCGATAAGAAGATAAAATATCCTCCGAATCTGAGTTCACGAGACCAACAATTCCAATGGAGATACTCATTTGCTAGATTCGTTGAGGCTGGTCGAGCTGAGATGGAGCAATCTAGGTATTGGTGGCTGAATGACAATGTCTAAATTATTCGTGTTTATTTTCTGTTTTTGTGCTTTTTCTCGTTACTTAGTTTTTTAGATTCATCTCATTATTGCTACATCTAGTGTTGTTGTTTATTTGTATTATAATTTAGGTATAGGTTTCAATACAAGGTAACGTTTTTTTTTTTTGATTGAACTTATTTAGAATTAGGGTGTAACATATTAGGTATAGGATATAAGTTCATTTTTGTGTTAGTAGTATAAGTAATTTTTGAATAATGCTGGTTGGTTTTTTCTCCTTTTTCCAATTGAATCAAAAAATATGAAATAATCTTAATTAATTTAAATTTGCAAGTGTATTTTTTTCATTAAATGTGTTTAACTGATAACGTATAAATTTAGAGAGCCATTCGGGCCATTAAGTTTTTTATAGTTTTATTGTTTGGAATTTGCTTTATGTTCTTTTAAAAATTTATAACGATCAGTATTAAATAAAGCGCTTTTGACTTTGACTTTGACTTTGACTTTGACTAGGATTTAGATAATCCGCGAATGGTCGGTTTGGTGTTGTGGACGGAACGCGGTGCCGTAGTTTGGTTTTTGCGTTTTCAGTTACGAGTAGATTGATTCGGTTTTGAAACCGAATAGTTACCGCGTCGGTAACTATTCAGAAGCACGCGTTTTCGTTAAAGGGCTACGTGTTGTTCTTTTTTTCGGTCCAAAAGAAAAAGGAAATTGAAATGAAGTAAAGTAAGGTCGAATTGTTGGAAGTTGATAGATGTGTGTTGAATCGGGCATTTGAATCGGTGGCTGATTTTTGTATTTTGGATTCAGTCTGCTCGCGGGGGACCTAGGACCGAAGTTCCTCTCCGAGTGAGCTAGCCTGCCAACAGCCACTTTGGAGTAGACTTAGGATGCCCAGACTTGTTAACCTGATGGGTACAGACCGTTGTGACGCTCCCAGACTTCACGTCTATAACCGATGAGAGGTCGGTTTAGATTCCCTTCGAGAAATCTTGAATGAACGAGAATGTCGAGTAAAATCATTACAGTTTCGACTGCTCCTTGGTCTTTGGTGTGTATCAGTGGAGCCATGTTTTGGCGGCGGTCACAAAACGATGCAGGAAGTCCTTAGGATTGCGCTTAAACAGCTCAAACACTGCTTTGAAGTGGTTTCACGGTTGTGTTTGTTGTCTGGAGTGAGCAAACGCACCACCCATCGTGCCGACAGCTTTCTCGAGCCCTAAATTTCATGCAGAGTATAACCCATGCGGTTTCTTGAGATGCCTACAGTCTCAACTATCTCACGCGCCTTCAATCGGTGCTCTGTCAACACGAGCTTGTGGATTTTTGTTTTCGGGGCACATGGGCGTGGCCCATCAAACTCGTTGAAACTCGTTAAACCAATTTTTTACGGTACACAGCATTCAAGCACCCTTTGATTTTGCTACACGATTTCCCTTCCAAAAACAAAAATCGAATCAGCGACCGATATTGCTGAAAGTACCCGTCTACGAGAATGTACTACACGATAGTGAATCTCTCTCGCGATAGTAGCGCTATCGGGCGGTGAGGCTAAATACTTATCGCACCGCCTTCGTACATATTTGGCGAATATATAGTTCACAAGCGTTTTTTTCTGATAGGGAGGTGAATGCCCATTTAGAGCACAGTGTTTGCAAGAAGGCGACTAGACTACCCACTAAACACCTCCCCTGTCAACCTGAGAGCCCAACCTGGAACCGTTTGACACATTACTTCGGGCCAGGTCTCGTTTTGTTATGCCATGAGGCGCCTTCAAGCTGGGGGATCCCTATTCTAGCGGGAGGGAATAGGGGAAGAGGAAGTGCCAGAAGAGCGATCCCCCAGCCCCAACGCCCCCGGCTGCTGTGAGTCCCTTTTATCTTTTAGGACTGCACGACCATAATGTGCCACCTGGTTCCATTTGTCAACCGATTCGAGCATCACCGCGACTATACTATTCGAGGTGAGCTCTCCTGTCTCCCTGTAGAGGGCCCTTCGTAGCCTGTCCCATTTTATGCACGCAAAAAATGTGTAGCAGAAATTGTCTTCCTCTCCTGGGCAATACTAACAATCGGGGGACCGTGACTTAGCAGTCCTGTGCAGGTAAGACTGAAAACACCCATGCTTGCTCAAAAGAAGTCAGTCTCATCATTCCTTAGATTTAGCCACGATCTCACATCCGGGATGAGGCGCGCAGCCCACCTTCTCTGCGTGCAAATCACCCAAGACTGCTGCCAATCGTTGAGTGAACGCTGTCTTTCCTCGCGGACAACCATCTCCCTCGCATCCTCGCTTCGACGCAGATAAATAGAGAGCCGCCCACTAGCAAGGAGGCCGACAGGTATCACGCCTGCAATGACTTTACCGACGAATCAGAGACTGTCGGATACGAAGAAGCAGTCCTCAGCGCTCCTCTTTTCTGTACATGTGCCAGGCGTTTTTGGTAAACCTCCTTACTGAGAGCGTCACCCCTTACCTTTGCTCCGTACAGTAGCACTGACCCTACAGCACTCATCAAGAGGCGTCTTCTTGATGGGCTGGGTTCCCCTACGTTGGCCATAGCTCGACTCAGAGCCAATACTCCCGAAGCAGTCTTCTCAGCCGTTGCCCTGATTTGCTCGGAGAAATTCACCTTCGACGCGATCAGTAGCCCCAAGTACTTCACCGATGGCTTCGATTCGATTTGTATGTCTCCAATACTGATCATCATCCGCATAGCCGATCAAGCGTGACTCATCTGGCATCTCAAGTCTCAGTAGCCCGTCGTAAGACACGTTCCACAGGTCTGGACCAAGGATAGATCCCTGGGCAACACCCGATGTAACCGCCATCTTTCGTTGGCCCTGTGTCGTGTCGTAGAGCAGGCTTCAGCCTTTTAAGTAGTCCCGCAAAAGCCGCATTAGATATTCTGGAACTTGAAAAGTTTTCCAGCGTATCCAGAATATCCACCCATCTACTGGACTTCAAGGCATTCCTGACGTCGAGTGTCACCAACAGAACTACCCGTCGCTTGGCGCAGCTATATGCCTCTACCATTTGAACTGCGCTCACAATCTATTCGATTACATAAATGGTGGAACGCCCTGCTTTAAAACCGTACTGCCGAAAAGATAGGTCCCCAGCACCACGAATCGCGTCGGTGAGTCTTCCCTTGAAGAGCTTCTCTGGCACTTTCCCAGCAGTGTCTAGCATGCATAATGCTCGGTAGGCAGACGATGATCTGGGATTTCCTTTCCCCTTGCTGATCACCACGATTCTCACTATTTTCCATCTTACCGGGGAAATCCCGTCCCGTAAGCAAGCGTTGAATGTATTGAGCAGCAAGTCAGGACAATGGTGATAGCCAAGTTGCAGAACTTCAGCTGGAATACCATCTTGGCCCGGAGCCTTCCTTGCTTTCAATTATAGGACTGCATCTTCCAGTTCCGGCCGTGTGAAGAGTAGGCACTCGATTGCTGTTTCACCGTGGACAGCGTCAACATGGACAGAATGCACAGGGAAGAGCACCCACACTATTTCGTACATCTTTTTCGTTTTTCGCTACAAGGCATCCGTAGAGCACCAATCATCCGCATAACTAACTGGTAGCCAAGGTCCCACAGAGCCTTCCTGTTGTTAATAAATTGTAAGGCATTTCGTGGCCACTTTTCAGCGATTGCAGTCGACCACCAGTACACTCGGGAGTAGGGGCTTTCGATGGGGCCTAGAAGCGTTGCAAACAGTCATGATGATGCTCATAGTTGAGTTCACCACGTCTTGAGCTGCCATTTCTTCTCTCCTCTGTGTATTACCCAGCAGTGGCACACCTCGACGTCAATCCTTCCGATATTACACCTAATTGTAGAAGGTCAAGAGTATGGACGTCGGGAGACAACATCACGGATCGCAAGTAGAATGCACTGATGATCACTGGCTGTGCAATTCTCTAGTATTCTCCGATTGTGTATCCTCCATACTTAAGACTCTGTGGTGAATGTCACATCCGGTATAGTTCCTTCGCAGCCAATACGGCGGAAAGTCGACATATTTCCGGTATTCATTACGGTGAGCGCTGTCCTGGCTACCATTTCTGGTATTCGTGTTTCCCACGGATCTGTTATAGGTACACTCCATTCGATTGCTTGCAAGCGTTGAAGTTTCCCCCTCAACGAGCACGTTGCCGTCTGTGGTCGAGACAGCGCCCTTCAAAGCTTTAAGCTTGACTTGGAAAGATGGTATCGGCTTGTTCGGTGTTAGCTACACACTAAAGAAGGTGGTTCCTGAGAACTGAGCCCACACGAAACAGCCCCCTGGAAATGTCTGTTCCAAACCCAGAACTTTTATCGTGGCGTTGCTCACTCACCAGCAAAAAGTCTTCTTTCATGTCCCTCGCAACCTGATCAAGCAGGTTTTGGGGGGTTGAACTACGGTGTAGATTTAGCTGAAAAATACAGGTCATCAAAGTTTGATTTTGCCCTTAGTTACACCCTCAACAACTAGTTCGAACATTGTTGCACTAAAAATTTTTAAGTTTCCTTTTCTTAGTTTTGCTTCTACCTTACCCTAATATGATCATCGTTAGTTCGAAGTGTGTGTGTGTTGTTAATACCTTGACTTGGGACAATTTCCATATATATAGTACAATTATTAAGACGGCAAGCAAGTACACGGCCCCCATTACGTGCAAAGTAACTGTAACAATGTTTGACAAACAAGGCCATGAAGAAAGAATGGAAGAAAATCGGCTACCCAAAAGAACATTAGAAGGTAGAGCACAAGATAGACGTCCAGCGGGTAGACTGAGGACTCGATGAGAAGACGCGATAGAAGCTGACAGTAGATCTTTGCTGGGAGTGATCAACTGGTGAACGAGGTGATTGGAAGAGATTAGTTCTAGAGATCAAGGTCCGGCTTGGGCTATCGCGCCATAAATGATGATGATGGATATCTATACTCATTCCAGCTAGGTGAACTCAAAGTTCAGCCCAAAGAATCACTCGAAATAAACATCACTGCTTTTGAAGTTTGGCTAACGTTCTGACCATCAAACACCATGGCAACAATCTCCTTTTATATCTTACTAAAAAGGACAAGGATTTAAAATATTTTCTTATGATTCTAATATATTTAAAATACTCGATGAGTTTTTTAAAAATTCTATGACATTAAGCTTTACTTGCTTGGAATTATAATTTTGATCCAAGAAACTGAGAATCTCAAAATTTCTACAACTTAAAAAGGAAATCAACAAAGCCTCTAAAAAATGAGATAATTGGACATGGGATTTTTAATTTAGGCAGTTATATCACCTGAAATGCTTTTTAAACTCATACCACTTTCACTCCTTACATTTCCGAAAAAATACTCCCCTTCATCCCGCCTAATTCTCACATAAATAATTTCATACGACACTAAACTCGCGACATGTACGAAAAAGTTTCATTAGTGTCAACATAACAATAACTAAACGAAAATGCCTGAGACACAAACGCAAAAACTTTATATTAACTCCCACATTCTTAGAGCTCCGCAAACGAATCCCTAAAGTGTTTTTGTGTCATCCAAAAAATTGTTCCCACAAAAAAAATGCTTTCGCTTCAAGCGGAATTCACTTATTCTTATAATGGACGATTGTTAACGTACTTGCTAGGGCATTAAGTATGGATGTGGTGCGTTGACACTGGTGACAGATATTTATATAATTGGTATGCTGGTAGAGCATATGATGAAAAAAATCTGACGTAATTTTTCTCACTTTGTTGAACACAACGAAAGCAAGCACCACCCAACCCAAAACATTTTCCTCTTTATTTTATGCTTTAAGTTCATTATGTCGATGAACTGACATGTTATTTTTAATTACTTTTTTGGTTACGAATTCTGAAAAATATTCTGTTTTAAATGGTTTAAAATATGATTGCTGTTTCGGATTTCATGTGAACGTTTGAGGAATTTTACATGAAATTTTGTGTGGTTGACTGCCGTTGTCATATGAGCAGGAAGTAATCATTTTTCCTTTTTGTGATGAGTTCATAATTGGTATTTTGCAGTACCTGGTGTTTCTTAATAAAATTTTTTAAGTGAAACGTTTATGGCGGCTTACCTAAATTCAAACACTTTTAATATTTTGTAATGATTTTCTTGTGTCGCTCGCCACGTCAAAACGGGCCAACCTCACTAAAACATGGTCTTGAGGACGTATCAACAAACTGTATCTCGGAGGTTAACAGCTCACACACTCGACTTTCTACTTGTTTGACAGCTGCCTGTCTGCCAGCTACCTTGACAAGGAAGCAGTCGCGGGTCGTACTCTGAGAGGCTAGCATTCTTTGGGGAGCAACGCTCCCACCGGCCCGAGGATATGGAGGTCGCCGTGAGGTTCCTCCTGGGATGACAGGTAACGACCGTGACTGAATCTGGAGTACGCCATGGGCAATGAACTTGAATTAATGCTTCGGGCTGGCGGATATGATGGTTTGAACCTAGTTGCTTGGCACGGTAGCGCAGAGGTGACACTCGTGTATGACACTCCATCTTGGTAATACATTTGCAGGCCTCGGAGTTGGTTTGGTGGTGAAGGTTCGGTTGAGACGGACTCCCGACTAGTGCTGGTCTGGGTCCGTATACAAGTCCCCATAAGGGCTCGTGCCAACCCTCACATGGCCTCCCTGCTCTGCAAAGATAAGCATGGGAATAAAAATGCGACTGCATACACTAGTGGAGATAGCGGCTCCGAGTAGGAACTCAATCAAACTCGGGCAATTTCAACTAAAAGAACTTTTAAAAATTAAGTAAAAATATCAACAACTACGTCGGCAAACGAACCTTTACAGCCACGATGTTAACTGACCTTTGAGAACAGTACCAACAACGACAAGAACAATGACGTGTACAATGACAGTAAAGACGGACGATAAACGGAGATTAACGGACAGCCTTGTCCAAACTGAAATTTCTGCGGCGTTCGGGTGCAGCAAAAAATGATGCGAACGCCAGAGCTTCCTAAAAAGGAATAGCGAGGAATCCCGCAGGACGCGCTAGTTGCTCGCGTGGATCCCTGAAAACGCTGATACTATGCATATGTACGATATCTATCTATACGTGGACGCGATTTCGAGCGTTAATTGTTGCCATAAATAATTTGCTACTTGATCCCTCTTGCGGTCGAGCATTGGCGTTTGCAGGATGCTCTTGTGGCAGTCGAGCATCGAAGTTGGTTTGATGCGGGGTTGTGGTAGACAAGCATCGAAGTTGATTTGATGAAAAAATATCGCTATGTGTTTCAACGCAAGTGCTACCGCCACAGAGTAAAATCCGCTCTATTTGATGGATGTAACAATATTTCTTGGGCAATCTCATTCAAATTATCGTAACAAAATAATAGCAGTCAAGTGTCCACGATAAAACATCAGCAGAATATCCACTTCTCTCTGGGAATGGCGTCGATGAAATCAAGAATATTTCTAAGAACAAATGAGATTCCAGCTGAAGTGCTGCAGGTGAGCTACGTACGTTCAACACTTTTTTGCATGAAGGGGTCTTTCAGGAGCGCTGGACGGTAGTGAAATTTATGCTGCTCAAAAGGGGAAGAGGAATCCCGCGTTGCCGTCTGCACACCGCCTGCTATGTATGTTAGATACACTTGGGAAAATGCTTGAAAAACTTATCAGGGGGAGACTCGCTAGCACGATTCATGCTGCTGGAGACCCATCTACACAGCAGTATGGTTTCCGAGCAGGTCGCTCTACTATCTATGCACTGGATGCAGTGAAACACTTGGGCGTATAGATAAACTTAAAGATGAGCTTTTCCGAATAAATTGGGGCAACAGCTGATAAAGTGGCAGCACACGTTATGGCACTTCTCGACTGATGGCCACTTCATCAACGGGACGATGACTCCTGAAGAGCGCCTCGCAGTCCGTATAACTCTGCGGATCAGAGCTGGGGAGGACGGCTCTCTCAGCAAGGAGCTGTACCGAAAACTGTTGGCAGGGACAAACAGCGCTTCAAATTGCACGTGCATACCGAAAAGTCTTTCGGTCCGGCGGTATTGGTGATCGCGAGGGTGATACTCAACGCCCTTCTTATTAGAGAGAACAGAAATATCTAGCTGCACCGAAGGAAAGGCGCCAGCGAGGCGGCTGCTAGACAGGAGAAATAACGCATTCTCAGTAACTGGTGGTTATTTTAGAGGGGGTTTGTGACACAAATGGAAGATAAGCTACGCACCTGCTCCGTGTTCTAAAGCCGTGGCTTAATCGAAGGCATGATGGGACTAACTTCTACTTGACCCAGCTCTTGAGCGTGAATGGATGTTTTCATTCTTAACCGGACAAGATTGATAGCTCATGGTCTCCCGACTGCGTGTTTTGCACAGGAGAGCTAGAGGATACCTGCCGCAAATTTTCTACCCGCAAAAGTTGGGACAAGTACCACGGTGACCATTTCAGCAAAATCGGAAAGATTCCCCCAGAATAATTATCGGAAAGATACTTAAATCAATTGACACACGAAACCGCTTGCCACATTATGCTTAGGCATTCTTGATGGTTAAAATAGGCATACTGGAATGTCGGGTGCATCAAAGATGGAATAATCTCGTTTTCTATAAATCCTTTCCTCTCTCTTCCTTCCCGCTAGCGAGGGGATTCCTGTAACTTAAAGGCGCCGAGGACTAGCCCGTAGCAATGTGTCAAACGGTTCTAAGCCAAGATGATGATCTGTGTTTAGTGAGTATCCCAGAGCCATTGCGCCTCCACTTCCCTACCACATTATTGAAAGTCTTCGCACTGAATGGTCACCAACAGAAATTATAAGGTTTTTCGGGTATCTGAAATCAACAGTTTACAATATTACTCAGAAGTCAGCGGTCGCGGAAAAGGTTCCC
Organism: Odontomyia ornata; assembly: GCA_963969285.1. Lineage (NCBI taxonomy): Eukaryota > Metazoa > Arthropoda > Insecta > Diptera > Stratiomyidae > Odontomyia > Odontomyia ornata. The sequence goes on along the minus strand of OZ017742.1, from coordinate 247,278,374 downwards.
CTAGCCTAGCAAGGAAAACTCATGCGAAGGAAAAGACGGCAAGGACTCCGGCAGTCGGCCGAAGGGCGACATTTCAGAGGTTCTGGGAGCCACATTTCGGAGGGTCCTGGGAGCTCAATCAAAAAAACAACGGCCATCTTGGGTTCTAATGACGATTGTGAAGCCGCGGATCGAAAGTGACCGACGGAAGGCCATACATTTTTCAGCAGGACTGCGTACCAGCTCATATGAGCTATTTAGTACAAAACTGGCTCCCAGATAATCTGGACATGTTCCAGTCCAAAAAATTCTGACCTCCTAACAGCCCAGATTCAAACAGAATACTAAAAAGTCCAGGCATCCTAATATGGTACCCCTACAGGCCGCTGTTGAAGCAGCATTCATCAATTTCCAACAAGAGCAGTTACAGAGAGCGTGCTCACGATTCAGGCGGAGAACTGAAGCGATGATTGAAGCAAGCGGGGGTTACATTGAATTATAAATTTAAGGAGAAACCCAGTACTAAGATACGAGTATAATAACTTTTGTGGTAAATGTGAGTTTATAAGTAAAAAATAACAATTGATATAAACTGCGTACTCTTTCCGGATGTCGCTGACGCACCCTCTATATATATATATATATATATATATGTATATATATATATATATATATATATATATATATATATATATATATATATATATATATATATATATATATATATATATATGTATACATATATATGTGTATATATATATATATATATATATATATATATATATATATAAAAATAAATATATTTACAATACAATACAACGTGTTTATATATAGATATATATATATATATATATATATATATATATATATATATATATATATATTATATATATATATATACATATATATGTATATATACATAATTTATATCTATATTTTTGGCGTTTTACTAATAAACTGAGCGTTGAATTTGAAGTGACTGTATTTAGAATTAAAAATTTGGTAACTACTCGAATCATGTTAAGACCTTATAAACCTCTATTTAATTAATTATTGAATGAAAATCTTAAGAAATATATAAGTAACAAAAAATTATATTTTAAATTTCAATTATGTTTGACGTTTCATGGAAATATGAGTCATTCTATAGCACGCAAAAGGAAAGATTTGACAATTAATGAAATTTTTTTTCTTATTTCTTGGTAAGTTTATGATCGTTAATTGATGATATGTGTTCAAAGAACTGTAAGTAACTTTTTTGAGGAAAGATTACGTTTTCTTCTTTTATTTTCTATGCAACATCCTGTTGTCATTTGCTATCAAATTATACTGAGAGTTGAGTAAAAAAAGGACTACGTCGTGGGAAAATATAATACATACCATATTTATTAGTATTCATTTCAGAAAAGAAGGAAAACAAGGCATTTCACTTATCTTCTTCTTCTTCGTAGCGTTTTAGCATCTCTTAGGCCTTCGCGTTCTGCAAAAAGCGCCTCCAACTATCTCGGTCCATTGACCGCGTCCTCCCTATTCCGAAATCGAAGCAGCGATGAACTGTCTTCGCTGACCGAGCCAGACAGGCGTTTCCTCGGTTTCCCTACGAATCTCCGCTCTACAGTTTTCCCTACGAATAACTTTTTAAGGTATCCGTTGTTCGTCCATTCGATTCATGCGGCCAGACCATTGCAACTTCCGTAGTTTTACAATCGTTGAGACCTCCGGCTCGTCAAAAATTTCATACAGCTCATGGTTGTATCGGATTCACCATTGGACCCCGTCTAGCTTCGCTTCGATTATTCGCTTTCACACCCATAGCATGGCACAGGTCTTATCACAGACTTGTATACTTGGAGCTTTGTTTTCCAGTGTATGTAGCTGGTATTCAAGATCGTCAAAACTGTATTAAATATTTTATTTGCGAGCTGTATTCTTCGGCGTATTTCGTTTATTTCATTACGGTTCTCGTTATTTTGGCGCCTAAATATATAAATTCGCTCACATTTTCGATATTGTATTCGCCAAGTGTGATATTTTGGGCATTTGAGATATTTTTCCTCGACTGCGTCATGAGCTGTCGAGTTCAAGAAAAGTTCTTGGTGGTTGTTAATGACCGTGACAAAATAATATATTATTTAAAATATATATTAGTTCATCTAAACACTCCGTATCGAAGGCTTTCTTCGTATCTATGGGGCACACTCCAACGCATTCTCGGTTGTTCAGTTGCTGACAGATGTCTAAGGATACTATCGTTATGTATGTATCGTTGAATGCCTGGCACAAAAACCAAATTGGCAATTCGGCATCAGCTCATATTTCTTAATGTCGGCGTTTAATGCTTTGTTTAGTATCACTTAAAACACATTGTTGATGTTAGGCAGCACGTTGATTGGGCGATAGCTTTAAGGGCACGAAGATGCTTTTACTTTTTCAAGATTAGAAATACTTGTCTTTTTCCACTCATTTGGGAAATATGAATTGCTCAACATGTTGTTGAATAATATGCAATAGCTCCTAATAGCAACATCAGGCAAATGTCGGAGAACTACATTTGGAATGCCGTCAAGACCATATGATTTCCTGTTGTTTATCCTGCCAAAAATGAAACACAAATCTTCATAGCTGAGAAAATAATCAATAAGATTCAAGCTCAATATAAGGTCAGATGGCAACGTCTCATTGAAATGAAGAATTGATTGGCCGTTCAGCCTTGATTTGGAACTTTTGTTTGACCTCTCTCCTTCCCTCTGTCAAGGTTTGGTAGATGAACCAATCCAAAATGTGTTCCGAACAGGGCAAGTTTCTGCAATCGATCGTATATGATCCCGTTTCCATTTCTATCTGGAGTCGTACTATTAATTTCAATACCAGCTATCATCACTGGCGACTTCAAGATTTGATACCTTCACTCGAGACTTCTTACGGAATTTGCAATCTACTTTCGTGAAAACGCCATCTGGTTTCAGTGGGCTAATATCCCTCAGTTTTACCGCCCATTAACTGCTGACCTCACTCCTGAAGTATGAACGGATTAAGCTGCAGACATTTTTCAGGTGTAATTTCAACAAAGCCAACGAGGGATGGTTGTAGTCCAAAAATCGCCGATAAATATTGTTGACGCGTATGAGAAGAAGACTTCTATAATGTTTCGATGCTTAATCTTGGGAACTACTTTCTCAATCGTTTCCAATGTCAGCTTCGCTAAATTTGACAAATAGAGACCTATTTCATCGTTAATTAAATTCCTGTCATTAGGGACCATTCAGCAAGCGACACCATCAAGCACCTACAGTTTCCGTTGAGGACTATTAAAGCTGAATCCAAGTCTCGCATCAGCAACAAAGAGGGGCAAATATGAATTTGTCCTAGGGTATGATGGAAACTCTGACCCATATAGATTACACCTGTATTCAAAATGTTTCTCTTTAACCACAATTTCAAGAATACACCTCTTGGATTATTGGTGGCGTCCAGCCATGATGTATTCCGGTCATCGGCAAGAATATAATAATTATGCAGCCTGTTCAATTTGAGTATTCCAAACAAGGAATTGAGCTCCTCCTTGAACTTGAGAATGTTTCGAACAGTGGCATAGGTAGAGATAACGCACCTTGATATCGGGGCATCCTCGATATGATGCTGGATGATGAAATACACTGCAGTTGATATAGCGCAATTTTCGTTTAGGCTTCGTCTGAGCCAATTTGCATGCACCCGGGGTATGAACTTCTTTTAATTTTACGCACCGATAGTGCATGGCGCAGTTGGCGAATGACCAAATCTTTGACATAAAAAACACTGGTTGACTTCTCTTTTCTGGAGGCGTTTCCACCTCACCACTCTGAAATTCAAGTACCTTATCTGTTGACGGGCACTTGGACTGCTTTTATTGGTCGTACAACTTAATAACCGGAATTTCACGCTAGATGTCCGTACTAACAAATATCGTGAAAGCTCGAACTTTATATATGTGTCATATTGGAGGTACATTTAACAGCTGTCAAAACCAGTCAACAAAACAATTTTATCTTGTGTGCATCATTATTATTTTTCACGATGAATAACTTCGAAAATTGGAGAAAAAGACAGCATTTGCGGGAGGCTCTGTTGGGTCATTTTATTGCAAAGAAAACTGCTGTGGAAAGTCATCGTTTGCTTGTAGGAGTTTATGGCGACGATGATTTAGTGAAACAGTGTTTTGAATGGTTTCAACGCTTCAAAAGTGCCGATTTTGACATCAAAGATAAAGAACGCCCAGGACAGCCAAAAAAGTTTGAAGATGAAGAATTGGAGACGCTACTCGATGAGGATTCGTGTCAAACGCAAGACAAACTTGCCAAATCGTTGGGAGTGACTCAGCAAGCCATTTCGAGACGTTTGAAAGCCGCCGGATACATTCAGAAGCAAGGTAATTGGGTCCCCTATGAGTTGAAGCCGAGAGACGTTGAACGGCGCTTCTGTATGTCTGAAACGCTGCTTGAGCGCCATAAAAAGAAAGTCCGGCCAACCAGCCAAATCAACGGCGAAACCAAATATCCACGGCACCAAGGTTATGCTGTGTATTTGGTGGGATCAGAAGGGGACGTTATACTATGAGTTGTTGAAATTGGGCCAGACAATCACAGGTGACCTGTATTGAACACAATTAATACGTTTGAAGCGAAAAACGCCCGGAATATGCGACCACACACGAGGCTATAATTTTTCATCATGACAACGCTCGGCCACATGTTGCAAGACCCGTGAAAACCCGTGGATGGGAAGTTTTGGCCCACCCGCCTTATAGTCCGGACCTTGCTCTGTCTGAATTTCATTCGTTTCGCTCGATGCAAAACGCCCTCACCGGAATATACTTCACTTCAGAGCAAGGCATCCGAAATTGGATAGATTCGTTTTTGGCCGCCAAGCCGGCGCAATTTTTTCGGGATGGAATCCACAAATTGCCTGAAAGATGGGGAAATGTTGTAGCTTCCGATGGACAATACTTTGAATAAAATAAATTGTAAGATTTTTCCACAATAAAGCATCATATTTCGCTAAAAATTTCCGGTTATTAAGTTATACACCCAATATTCGAACTTTGTACGAGATAATGTGGTAAATTCTTCTTTTAGATGGTCGGTTGTCTTGTTGCAAAAGTTTTGACAGAAATGAATTTAATTACTGATGCACCATCCTTGAGTACCTGAAGGAGATTGACCGTTCGCTTCCCGCAGTCCAGACCCTTCAATAGAATGGTCTGATTTTTTTCGCTTTTCCTGGTATAGGTCAACTGCGGAACCTCCCCAGAATTAAGAGCATCTTTGGCAGACTCGAGGTCAACCAATAATTTTGTTTTATTTGTTAATTTATTTTCGACTGCCAATAGCCGAACCATATCTCTTCCGCTTTGTCCGAATCTATTTATTGGCGGAACTTTTTCTGCCTTGCTGCTGGCTTTTTCTGAGGAACCAGCAGAACTGCGAGTTTGATTCTACTCGCTATTTTCAAATATTGATTAAGATTTTTATTGATATTTTTATCAGAATTGCCTTCGAAAACTTGTTCAACTCCCATTTCTTCTGTGAAATCGACCAGTACTGCGAAATAGTTTTGGCTATCGTTAGTGCTACCCGCACTTAGATTTTCTTCCAGAATCGTTTGTTTTGTACTTTTCTTCGCCTTTGTTTCCTTTTGGACTTAATTTTGCTGCTGCGGCTTTTGAGTCGTCATCCCTTTCTTGCATAGATCTTTGAGGGATTGTTTCCATAGTTTTCGAAGTTAATTGTTAATTATCTGCTGTTATTTGTAGTTTGCGTCCGCCATCTGCAGAGTTTTCTTGATTAAGTTTTCTTTTGTTGATTGTCGTCAGTTTCGTATTTGACGTTTCCCCAGGTTCCCCCAACGGTGTGAAGCTGTAGGGCTCCTTCATACCAGCGGACTTGAAGTTGTCTTTGGATTCTTCGGTTTTATTTACGTATCGAAGTAATATAATGATATTCGATATAAAGTCCTTGAATTGATTGCTTCGACGATATAAGCTTTTTCCAATAAAAATTAACTTCGGACAGACGTTTAAAAAATTCTTTTAATTTTTGATAACTTTTGCCAGGAGCAATTGAAAAACACGTCTGTATTCAACGAATGATAGACGTAGTCGAAGTTTTACTCTAGACAGGGCAAAGGTTTTAAATTTTTGGTGGAAATAGGAGCTAAAAATCTTAAGTTTTAAATTTACGACTTTTTTTATTTGTCATCCGATTTTGATATATTTTTTGCAGAATACATGAACTCAAAACATTAACGCATAGTTTTAAGTTTCATCCGAATTCGTTGAAAAACGTGGCCGCTATTTTCTACCTTAATATTAAGTTTTATACACATCGAATCAAAATTGTGATTTTAGAAGCCTTTGATATTTCAAGCTTCAACAAGCCGTCATTTTGATTTTTGAGTTTTCGCATCTAGTTTTCTTCATATTGTTCTTTAGACATTTATAGTTATACAAAACTGCAGAGTTTCATCAACATCGGTTGTAAGGTTTGGTCACAACTAGAACAAAACATTTTGCACGTTTTCGACCTTTAAGTGGCCGCCATTTTGTTTCAGACAGTTCAACTTAGAATTTTTTATTGTGAGACTCATCACACAGTTAATGAACCTCTGTACCAAATATCGTCTAAATTTGAGGTATACTTCGGTCAGGACAGAAATCACGGTTTTTCGTCTAAAATTTGCTGCGCTTTAGGTCTGGAGAAAGCTAATGAAAAATTTCAAAGTCAGGTCTCAAATTTCAAAATGGTAGTTAGTTAAATTTCAAAGCCTTCCAAATGTTACAATTTTGATTTGATTCGTAGGAAACATGACTTAAAGGTACAAGATGATCATATCTATTGACCTTATTATTTTGGTGATATGTGTAAGTTTCAAAATAGAAGCGGTTCAAATATGAGATTTTTTCAGAATTTTGTAGCCCTCTAACTGCCATCCTGATGAAACTTGGAACTATGAATTATTGAGCCAAAATCTTCCATTCTACAAACTATCAAACTTGGATGATAAATAAACAAGGCGAAAATTTAAAACTTGAAACTTTTAGCTGTCATTTTCGATACAAATCGAATAGTTTTGTTCTGTCTAGAGCAAAACTCCAAGATGGATATGTTTTTAAAATATCCCAAAGTCAAACGCTTAAATGCAAAATGGCGGCCATCAAAAAGCAAGCCAGATTCGTTATTTTACCAGCAACTGGTGTGGTGGTGGTGAATACATTTTCATGGAAACGTTTGAAAGGGCTTATATTAGAGGTATTTATACAACAGAACATTTTCTTCAAGCAGTGTTTGACTTCCAAAGTTTAAATCATCAAATTATAAGTTGGGTGCCAACGAGAAATTTACCTTTTTTTTATTTAATCAAAATAGACAAGCTAAAACCGAAAATGTTAAGGTTTTAACGATGATTTAAATGCATAAATCTTCAAGGCTATGGAAGTGGAGTTTAGTTTAAGCCTGAATCTTGGAATCTAATATCAAGTCATTTTATATGCAGTATAATGGTGTTAACTTGATATTGCCTGATGCTGTAAAATGGACAATACAATGTGATCGGAGAGGAAGAGGGATCTGAATGAGAAAACTGTTCGTTTCGTTGCAGGTAACACTCGTCTAATAATTGAAAAAGTGGAATGAAGAGAGTGAAAGCCATAAAGCAAAGTAATCGAAGATGCTACTATTCCTCAAAGTGAATAAACAATATAAAAAAACATCGGGTTGCACCACTAAAAAGTATTACTTCTTCTTCTTCTTAGTATCACTACAGCCCCTCTCGGGCCTTCGCTTCCTACAAATAGCGCCTCCAACTATCTCCGTCCATTGACCGCGTCCTCCAATTCCAAAATCCGAGCAGCGATGAACTATCTTCATCGACCGAGTCAGACCAGCGTTTCCTCGGTTTCTCGACTGGTCTCCAACGAATACCTTTTTGGGTACTCATTCATCCATACGATTCATGTGGCCAACCCATTGCAGCTTCCGCAGTCTTACATTCGTCAAGACCTCCGGCTCGTCAAAAATTTCATACAGCTCATGGTTGTATCGAATTCGCCATTGGTTCTCGTCTAGCTTCGCTCCGATTATTTGCCTCAGGACCCGTCGCTCAAAGGCGGTGAATATTTTTGCGGATGCTTGAGTTAGGGTCCATGTTTCACACCCATAGCATAGCACAGGTCTTATCACAGATTTGTATATTTAGAGCTTTGTTTTCCTGTGTATGCAGCTTGTCTTCAAGATCGTCAATACTGAATAAAATATTTTATTTGCGAGCTGCATTCTTCGGCGTATTTCGTCTCTTTCGTTACTCGTTTTCGTTATTTTGGCACCTAAATACACAAATTCGCTAACATTTGCGATGCTATATTCGCTAAGTGCGATATTTTGCGTGTTTGACGTATTTTCCCTCGACTGCGTCATGAGCTTTGTTTTATTTCCATTGATTTGTAGCCCTACTAGTTTTGCTACGCTGTCGAGTTTCAGGAAGAGTTCGTTAGCATTTGTTAATGACCGTGACAAAATGTTGATGTCGTCCGCATAGGCTAATACTTGGCTCGACTTGTATAGTAATGTAACTCACGAATCGACAGGTACCTTCCTTATGACGTACTCCGGAGCCAAATTGAATAGCAATGGGGCCAGCCCATCTCCCTGCTTTAGTCCGATATTTGCGTCAGAGGCATCGGTGAGTTGGTTGTTGATGCAGACTTGGGAGGTCGTTGACGTCATTATCAAAGCATACCATTATTTAGTACAATACGTTACGATCAATACTGTCGTATGCTTGCTTGAAGTCAACGAAAATTTGGTGTACGTCTATGTTGAGCTCCCAGCATTTTTCAAGTACCTGCTTGACTATGAATATGTTAATTGGTCTATTGTCGATCTACCTGCTCTAAAACCACCTTGATACTCTCCAATAATGCTGTTGGCGTATGATTCGATTTGATTTTCTAAGGTTTTAGAAAATATTTTGTACCGTACAAAGTAGTGATATGCCTCTATAATTTTCGCACTGTAGCTTGTCACCTTTTTTGTAGATAGGGAATATAATTGATTGGCTCCACTCTTTCGGCATACTCGTATATTCTTGTTGCCAAATGTGCTGCATGACTTTGTGAATAGCTTGATGAACACTACTGCCACCGTAATTTGATGAGCTCGACTGGAATCTCACACAAGTATTTACAATGAAATTTTTTATTGTTGTGAAAAAAACGGTTATGCCGACAATTTTTCCATCCATCATTCATTTTAGTAAGATGAAATTTCAGCTTTTACTATAAAAAATTTCCATTATCACAGCCAGCATCAAAACAAAATATGGAAATGAAAGTTACTTTTTAATTTGAAATCCTTCTTCGAAAACTCTTTTGTAATGAAACAGAACACACTAACAATGGAATTCCATTTATCTATAACGACATATGTCAATGTTAAGGCGAACAGCTTCCAATGATGGCATCCTTTTGAAATAACTCATCACTTTATGAATATGTTTAGGTATACGAGTATAGTATTGAGGCAACGATATTTTCGAAGTAATTCTTTTGATTAAGTATCCTGACATCTATCAATTACTAGTTTCTTCACATTTAAATTTTCCCCCAAAATATTTATGAATAAGAATACCCAACTCAATTTTTTCCAGTTTTTTACTCCATTAATCTTCAATTCCACTTTTTAGGGCTTTGTAAAATAATTTTACAAAACCCTACTAAAATTGCGACCTGTCTGTCCGTCCGTCCGTGTGTCACAGCACGTTTTCTCGCAAACTGTATAAGCTAGAAACATCAAATTTTGTGTGTAGGTGTAAAGTGATGCCCTCTTCAAAGTCCAACTACTTGTAAAAAAAATTTTATAAGTTATTTAAGGGAGGTCTCCCCATACAGAGGAGTGGCCCCTGAAAAAAAGTCATCAAAGATAGCCGATATGGGTATCCAATGAAAGTTCTTGATGAGAACTTTTCAAAACAGTTGTTAAACTGACATTTTTTGCTTAATGGGGTGTAGCCCAGTCATATTAGGTAAAAATAGGGGTCAACCTCGGAATGAAAGATAATAAGCTGCAAATTGGTATGAACCTTTGTTTTGTCATTCTAAATGTTGTCTCAAAAGTCACAATCGTTATCGTGTTCGCGTCTCAAGATATTCAAGGTCAAAGGTCACAAAAATCGGTTTTTCGCGAATATCTGGCTTCCTATCGGTTAAATGAGATTTGCATTTATTATAAAAGTTGTAGGCTATAAAATTCCCTACAACTTTTGTTTAAACTTTTTTTTCATACGACCAACCGTTTTGAAGGTAGAGCGCGAAGAGTGCACATCGTACAGTCATATACGGCCTAATGCAAGGTCAAGCGTGAGTTATGGTTATCAGTACGTTATAAAGTCAATTATTTACTTGGAAATTATAATTATTAAACAATGCCTATTATTTATGTACTAACTATTAATTATTTATATTTAATTAAAGTAAGTAACTTGATTTGCAACGGTACAATTTCAAACTAACGAATAATCTTGACTCATACAAAGTGGAGAGAGTGGCCTTGAATACTATAGAACATCTGTCCCGGCAATGAATAGAAAAGGGCATAGGGTAGGGACAAGTATTTCCAGGTATATAAGTATTGAGAAATTTACGCGTTTTAAAGAAAAGATATATAATGTCGTGTTAACTTAAAATAAAACTAAAATATATAATCCAGAATTAATAATATTTTATACTTAAATAGTTAAATATGAATAATTATATATATTATTTATGTACTAACTATTAATTATTTATATTTAATTAAAGTAAGTAACTTGATTATTTATATATAATTATTCATATTTAACTATTTAAGTATAAAATATTATTAATTCTGGATTATATATTTTAGTTTTATTTTAAGTTAACACGACAATATATATCTTTTCTTTAAAACGCGTAAATTTCTCAATACTTATATACCTGGAAATACTTGTCCCTACCCTATGCCCTTTTCTATTCATTGCCGGGACAGATGTTCTATAGTATTCAAGGCCACTCTCTCCACTTTGTATGAGTCAAGATTATTCGTTAGTTTGAAATTGTACCGTTGCAAATCAAGTTACTTACTTTAATTAAATATAAATAATTAATAGTTAGTACATAAATAATAGGCATTGTTTAATAATTATAATTTCCAAGTAAATAATTGACTTTATAACGTACTGATAACCATAACTCACGCTTGACCTTGCATTAGGCCGTATATGACTGTACGATGTGCACTCTTCGCGCTCTACCTTCAAAACGGTTGGTCGTATGAAAAAAAAGTTTAAACAAAAGTTGTAGGGAATTTTATAGCCTACAACTTTTATAATAAATGCAAATCTCATTTAACCGATAGGAAGCCAGATATTCGCGAAAAACCGATTTTTGTGACCTTTGACCTTGAATATCTTGAGACGCGAACACGATAACGATTGTGACTTTTGAGACAACATTTAGAATGACAAAACAAAGGTTCATACCAATTTGCAGCTTATTATCTTTCATTCCGAGGTGAAAGCCCTAATATGACTGGGCTAGTGCATATGGAGGGAAAATACACGTCTATCTATCCAACTTGTAGGCTCTCATTTGTCGTTTTGAAACTTCCTGTTGCCCACCCGTAAGCGAAATGTCAGTACAACTGAATTAGAATTTCTTATACAAAGATGGATGATTTTCTAGGAATTTTTCAATGTTTTCTTCTTCTTTCACCACCCTTTAATCCTTTTGACCTTCATATGTATGTGTTTGTTATGTATCTTCTACTTCAGATTAGTGTTCAATTTAGTGAGCGTAAGCGTTCATAATAGAATTTAGTCACGTAACAAGAAAAATTACAATGGGATTCATTTTTCATTCCGTTTTCATTATTCGATCAAAAGATATTATCTTATTTCCTTTTATCAAAAATAGGATTCAGCTGTAAATGAAAAAATTTATTGAAAACTGTGAATGAAACTTATTATGAAAAATATAGAAAAATGCGAAAAAAGTTAAATTTCTGTCCGAAAGACTTGAAAAAATGTTACGCCATTCATCTCAGATGACTGGTATCAACAGGTTGACCTCCATCTTTTTGCATTTATTTTCAACAAATCACATGTCCGAATCCGAATTTCAAATTAATCATTTACATACATATATACTTACTTAAATGAAGGCGCCAGAATCATTCCCACACTTTTACTTTCAAAATGGACACATACAGATTGTGTTAAGAATTATTTTTAATTATAGATTCATACACATGGTTTAAGAGAAAATAATTATTTAGGATTACTCATAGGATATTTTTTGAAGAGACCATGTCTCTTTAATGAGAAAATGATTTCACAATAGAGTTTTCAAGTAAATCATTTAAATTTGAATAAAATTCTCTGCTTGTACGAGTATAATAGATTACTGAGTCCTTAAGATTTGAAAGCTCGCAAATTCGAGTAAAACATTTTTAAAAATAGGGCAGATAATAGAGACAATTGTCACGAGGTTAAGAATACATGAGGAGAACCAATGCTCGGTCTATGGCATAAATACAATATTTAGAGATTTATGTATTAAATAGAGTCAAAAGAATATTACTGTTACTAATACTGTGAATCAAAAAGTCGCAAAATAAAATCGAGGTAAAAAAACTGAAGCTATGTCAGAACATAAGATAGCTCTTGCATATGCTTGAAGTGCTTCGTTAAGTACTTGTGCAAAGTGTCATCAGAGGAATTGTTAAGGTTTTGGTCATGTTAATGGTTTTTGAAATGATGCGCGGAAGAGTAATGAGATGATATGCACGAGGGTATCAAGAATTGACGAGTTTCAACAAGAACAGAGAGGCTGACGAATGAAATGAATTCGTCTAAATTTAAATTTAGATGGCAATAGATCATGTATTTAAGCCAACATGCGAAATACTGAGCTTCACATTAAAATAATAGAAAACGCGTGGGGATTTATCGTCTCTAAATAAGTTTAAAATTATTAGAACTCAAAATTTATTTAAAAATCATGAGCAATTCAAAAGAAATAAAACAGAATTTTTTTCATTTTTTGAGAATTTAGCCTTTAATGACTTCCAACCACCAACAGAAAAACAATTAAAAAAACATACCAATTATCATCTCTTGTGGGTCAGGTAAAAAAATCGGCAATTGTAGCACTTGATGACTGTTTCCAGACTACGTCAGTTTAAGAGGTTACGGTCAACTTTTTTTACCCTGACAACTGAAAGTTAGAAAGCCATGTTATACGTTCCAATATTACTGAAAATACTACTAGAATTTTTTTCACGACAAGCGATCAAGTAGTATGAACCTGTCTACTTTTTTGTGGTTGAGAAGTGAATGACATGTACGCACTACATGTGGAACTCCCATGCTCGTAGGCGACTGGACTACCCACTAAACACCTCCCCGCCAACCCAGCCTGGAACCGTTTGACACATCACTTCGCGCCAGGTCTCGTTTTGCTACTCCGTGAGGCGGCTTCAAGCTGGAGGATACCTCTTCCAGCGGGAGGGAAGTGGAATTGCCGGACAAGCGATCCCCCATTTTATCTTTTAGGAGTGCCCGAACATAATTTGCTACATGGTTCCATTTGTCAACCGATTCAAGCATCATCGCGACTATACTATTTGAGGTGAGATCTCCCATCTCCCTGGTGTGGCAAACATCGTCTTCCTCTCCGGGGCAAAACCGACAATCGGGGGACCGTGACTTACCAATCTTGTGCAGGTTAGACTGAAAACACCCATGCCAGCTCAAAAGCTGGACTTCGATTTATCCACGGTCTCACATCCGGGATGAGGCGGATAGTCCCCCTTTCCTTGATGCCATTCACCCAGGACTGCTGCCAGTCATTGAGTGAGCACCACCTCTCCTCGCGGACAACTGTATCCCTCGCGTCCTCGCTTCAACGCAAGTAAATAGCATGGCGCTCTCTAGCAAGTTGAGTAACAGGTATCACAACCGCAATAACTCTTACCACCGAATCAGAGACTGTCGGACATGACGATGCAACCCTCAGTGCTCCTCTTCTCTGTACCTGTGCAAAGTATTTTCGGTATACCTCCTTACTGAGAGCGTCACCTCATATTTCTGCTCCCGTATAGTAACACTGACCCAACAGCACTCACCAAGAGGCATCTTCTTGATGGGTTGGATCCCTATACGTTGGCCATAAGTTGACTCAGAGCCGATACTCCCGAAGCAGCCTTCTCAGCTGTTGCCCCGAATTCCTCAGAGAAACTCATCTTCGAGTCGATCAGTAGCCCCAGGCACTTCACCGTTGGCTTTCGATTCGATTAGTATGTTTCCACATCCTTACTCTAGGAATTCTCTTTTTTGTCAAGATGACCACTTCAGTTTTCTCCAGTGCTTTCACGTTCATATTTTTGATTTTATAGGCTAGTAGTGTTGGTTTTAACATATAAATAAATTTATTCAATAAACTTTTTGAGAGACAATAATTGCGCCGGACGAAATGTGACTAAGGCTGAGACTGAAAGTGCGGCTTAGACTGAGACTGCGAGAGCAAATCCATACGCCGGCCGCTTATATGCATCGAAAGCGCTGATCACATCTTTTGCTTTGCCCTCGGTGGTCATGCACCTGCGCCGGGTTATATACGACGTCAGCATCGGTAATCGCATTCCTCTTATCGTGGTTGCAGCAATCCGCGGGTGCATATTTCATGGCCATGCGTTGCTCGAATATGAAATGGCCATGCGTTGCTTAAATATGAGTTGCTATTAAATGGAATTGCATACCCCCGTGGCGCACAAGCATGTATGCTGGCTGGCTGTGGATGTGATCATTGTGGAATATATCGGCAACAATGTTGTTTGCGTGGGTGGTGGCTGATTCGCCACAGTACTCCCACTGCAATGGCGGAGCCACGATATGATGGAACTAAGCTGCGAATCGCACTGGCATCAGGATCTCTCGCCCTAAGCGTGTTGTTGGTACATGCGAAGCGGTGGGCTGCTCGTCAGGTGCGAAAAATGCGGGTTTCAGCCTTTCGATGGATATGGCAGTTGGTCGTCCACCCACGTCAATGTTATAGTATTTGTCCTTCCGTGTTAATACTGGGTACGGGCCGTCATAAGGTGCGCGCTGTTTGCCAGGTCCTGGTTCTCGAAGCTGCCCTTTGTGTTATGGTGCGTCGTATTGCGCGGGGTTAACGAAGCCATCCTCGTGCGGAGATGCATTAGGATGTTGGAGTCATTCACGCCAGCCTGGGAGGTATTAAAAAATTCTCCAGGCAGTCGAAGCGTCGTGTCGTAGACCATATCGGCCGGTGTCGATTCCATGTCTTCCTTCAGTGTCGATCGTAGTCCTAGCAGTACAATCGGTAGTACTTTGGTCCATTGGGGTGAGTCGTGGCAGCGGATCGCAGTACCGGATGGTAGGGCGTCATCCGCAAGTATGTGACTCGAAGTAGCCTTGTCAGCTCTTTAAATAACTGGCTCTCGAACTATCTATCGAGGTCGGTCGTGATGCGTGCGGGGACTCCAAAACGGCTGATCCATATGTTGATTAGCGCCTCTGCAACTGCTGTGGCCGTGATCGTGTCAATTGGTATCGCCTCGGGCCAACGGGAGAACCTATCCACGATGGTGAGGCAGTATCGGAATCCCTCACTTGGCGGGAGTGGTCCGATAAGATCGCTATTGATGTGCTCGAACCTCGCGTCGGGTAGGCTGTATTTCTGCAATGGTGACTTAGTGTGTTGAGTGGTTTTGGTGCGCTGGCACGGCAGGCAGGCTCGGACAAACTTAGTGATGTCGGCGTTCATCGAGGGCCAGAAGTAGCGGTCGGTGAACATCTTCCTGGTCGCTCGAGTGCCTGGGTGAGAGAGGTCATGGGTGTCTGCATGATTATTGCTCGAAATTGCCGCGGGATGAATGGTCGTATCCTCTCCTGAGTGATGACGCAATGAAGAGTTAGGGAGGAGTCGGTCAACATCTGTTCTCTCCATTTCAGCGGCTGGTCTTGGCTGCTTAATAGTGGTTGAAGCTCGAGATCATCCTTCTGAGCTAGGGCGATAGCGTTAAAGTGAATAGATTTGATAATATTTATCCTTGAAAGGTAGTCAGCGATGGTGTTCTCTCGGGCTGGTATGTGTCGGATGTCCGTGGCGAAGCTGGCGCTGTTGCCTCGACGATGCTTTTTTGGAGCGCTGCTGGAGTGCGAACTGCGAGGGCTTAAGGTCGGTGAAAACGGTGAAAATTCTGCCCTCGACCATGTGTCGGACGTGTCGAATTGCCTCGTATATAGCTAACAGTTCCCGATCGTACGTGCTTTACTTTCGTCGGGCATTTATTAGCTTCCTGGAGAAGAATGCCAGTGGCGTTGCGACTCCTCCCCTCGATTGCTGTAGCACGGCTCCGATGCGGTTGTCTGAGGCGTCGACACAGAGAGACTATATGGCGTCGGAGTCGGGATGAGCCAGGGTCGGGGCTTTCCCTAAGTCTGACTTGGACTGCTCGAATTCGGCTATCGCTTCGTCCGTCCAATTGAGAGACGTTTGGTCGCATTTGCGGTTTCCCGTGATCAGCTGCAGTAGGGCACGCTGGTGTTGAGCTGCGTGTGGGAGGAAGGTGCGGTAGAAGTTGACCATCCTCAAGAAGGACTTTAGCTGGTGTGCGGTCTTCGGCCTCGGTAATGTGGAAATTCCCTCCGTTTTTTCGGGTAAGGGTATCAATCCGTGCTTGCTGATGGCGTGTCCCAGGAACTTGACTTCCAATTTTCCGAATTGGCACTTAGGGGTGTTGATGATCAGACCGAATCTGGCTAATCGGTCAAACACTTCCTTCACGTGCTCCAGATGTGCCTGCTGGTCGGGCGAGAAGACCAGAATGTTGTCGAGATAAACAAATACGTTGTCCAAGCCTCGCAGTACCTCGTACATGAAGCGCTGGAACGTCTGGCTTGCGTAGCACAGTCCGAACGTAATGTACATGAATTCGTACAATCCGAAAGGTGTGATGATAGCACGGGAATTTGATGATACGCCTTTTGCAAGTCGATCACGGAGAAGACTAACATTCCGTGAAAGGCTGCAGTGCGATCCTGGAGGAATCCGATTGGATAGCGGTCTGGAATTGTGCGGGCGTTGAGCGCACAGTAGTCTCTCTGCTCCATGCGCTTTTTGATGGACGGCGAATTCCTTGTTTAAATAGTTCGTCGAATTCGGCTTTTGCTGCGACCAGCTTGTCGGGGGAGAGTCTTCTTGCCTTGGCGTTGACTGTCGGTCGCTTGGTTTGGATATGATGCGTGGTTGTACACCTGGTGTTCGGTTGTTGGCTGCCGCTCGAGAATTTGCCGTAGTCCAACAGCAGGAACCGGAGCTCGTCACTGATATCCGTCGATAGTGAATCCACTTTGCGCAGCTGTTTTTCTATGGGCGCTATAATTGTTTTGAGTCGTACGCGCTCAATGAGTCGTCTCCCCCTCATGTCGATGAGGAGGCCGTAGTGTTCGATGAAGTCGGCTCCGATGATTGGAGAATTTACATCAGCTATCGTGAAGGCCCACTTGAACGGCGTCGCAAATCCCAAACCCAATTTTACCTCCCGTTTGCCGAATGTTCTAATTTGTGAACCATTGGCGGCCACTAACCTTGAGGCAGCGTCAGGAGAGTTGAGATCCTGGATGGTTGGTGGGATAGATGAAATGTCTGCGCCCGTGTCGATGAGGAAAGCGCTCTTGCTGATGTTCTCACGAATCCTTAATCGTTGGATCGTGCGATGGGAGGCCGCTACGTGTGGACCATAATGCTGATGGTACCAGCAAGTTTGCTTGTCGTTCGTTCTGGTGACTTTTGCTGCTGCTTCGGTTGCGTGCGACGTACGTCGTGTTGCGAGGTTCACCGCTGCCTATTGCATAGCGTCCTAAGCGTGTCCTCGATTTTCGTTATCCGGTGGCTGAGGTCTCGGACTTTGGAGGAGAGGTTGTTTAGCTTGCTAGGGATTCGAGGCGGTGGAGTGCTGTTTTGCTGCTCGTCGTCCCTCGCAATCGCTGCCACCGACTGCCTGGTGACCTCGTGCACACGATCATCGATTGTTGCGAGGTCCGACAGTGGGGCATCATTGGCCGATAGGTGCTCCTCAGCGTGACATCAAGGCGGTTCAGCCACATTTGTTGCAATAAAGGGTCGGATACGTTTCCGTCAGAGAGCGTACGCATCTGATTGAGGAGCTGTGACGGGCGTTGGTCTCTCAGCTCGATCCCAGAAAGGAGCTTTCGGGTACGCTGCTGCGCTGAAACTGTGTAGAAGGCTAATAGAGCGTTTTCCACCGTACTGTATTTGTTTTCCGATGGCGGGTTTGTTACGATGTTGCGCACCTGCTGCATCGCCCTTGTGTCGAGATTTGCCACTGACAGGTTGAATTTGGTTGAGTCATCGGTGACGCGGCGCGTGGCGAAATCTGCGTCGACCTGAGCGAATCAAAGCTCCACGTCCTCTTGCCACAAGGGTAGAACTCTGAAGGCAACGCGTGCCATCCCATCCGTGTCGTGGGCTTCTTCCTTCAGTGTAGGTCCGGCTGGAAGAACGGGCGTTGGCGTTGATGATGGTGCTGGTATGGCCATCTTAGACGGGTTGGATGATAGGTGCTGCGCGACGTTTGACTCCTCGAACGTGGCTTCGGTACAACTTGTAGGCGGGGGCGATAGAGTTGATGCACAACAGCAGTACCAATAATAGTTCAATTTTTGAACTCTGTATCTGCAACTCCGAATTGACGACTAGCATGTTCGTGACGTCTCCTTCGATGGCCGGTGGGTGCGTGTTGCCCATTCGTGGGTCGTCAGCGGGAACCCTGTTGCTATGCTCAGTAGACCTTAAAGCACGGTACGTTTGCAGGATCGCCACTATAACCTATAAATAAATTTATTCAATAAACTTTTTGAGAGACAATAATTGCGCCGGACGAAATGTGACTAAGGATGAGACTGAGAGTGCGACTTAAACCAAGACTGCGACATAGACTGCGAGAGCGAACTCATGCGCCGGCCGCTTATATGGATCGAAAGTGCTGACCACATCTTTTGCTTCTCCCGCGGTGGTCATCCACATGCGTCGCGTTATCTGAGACGTCAGCATCGGCAATTGCATTCCTCTTATCGTCGTTGCAGCAATCCGCGGGTGTATATTTCATGGGCATGCGTTGCTTGAATATGAGTTGCTATTAAATGGAATTGCATACCCCCGTGGCGCACAAGGATGTATGCTGGCCGTGGATGCGATCATTGTGCAATATGTCGGCAACAATGTTGTTTGCGTGGTGGGTGGCTGACCCGCTACAATTTAAATCCTACAATATCCTTGTAGATAAAATAGGGGTGAAAGGGAATTTTATCAATATTAGAATTTACTCTTAGGGGGTTAGTTGATCCTGTTTGATGTTAGAATAATAGAGAAATTATATTTATAGCCGCCACAATGAATCGTCGGTAACGACGATGTCCTCTCAAGTCCCGTCTGGTTTCGCTAGGTCCAGTTTGCCGTTTGCTTGAGCAATTTTAACCCTTCGTAGGTTACCTCGGTCTCGAACCCGGCCAATCCGTATTTGTATCCTTCAAAGTCATGGATGCGAAATTTTTTTGTATTGGGTCCTTGTGCAACGCTAGCCTACCGGCGCATTCACGTATCCTCAGACAAGGCCAATCTCAGCGAACACCACCATCTTCTCTCGCCGAAGCAGCACACCATCCCTTCAGTCCTTCATGGAGACTATATCTACCCCATTTCACTACACCGATTCATCCACAGGTTCTGATTCTCCTTGGTAGACGCTAGGAATAGCATTTCCCTAGCGCTAAGTGGATCGTAACGCAATTCACACGGAGCCAATGGATCATTGTTGTCGATATGCTCTTTATAGAATTTGTTGCGATAGTTTGTTATATTCATAGGCCGCTGGCGGCTTAAACAATTACCACAATGGTTTTTTGCAAACCTCAAAAGCGGTTGGCATATGATAACTGATTTGGGTAAAATCGTGTGCTTTATAGATAATACTGGTCTCATATAAAGAACTCACCTCTATTTGCCGATTTTGCTGATCGTGAGGTCTTCTAGCCTCGCCTTCACCAGCATACAAAAGCTGGAATATTCTTGGAATATCTTTGGCATCAGCACGTATAACATCACTTTGCGTTACTGGTCGAACATCAAAAACTTTGCTTAAATCACAATTAGCCGCATCCAACTGTAGTGGCGAATATTCTGTTTATTATTTATTGTTTAGTTGGCACACTCAATCAACGCTCAAAATAACGTTATATCAATTATCCTCATCGTTATCAGCCAATGACAGAGGCGCTGGGGTGTTATTAAATGCTCCAAGAATCCTCCTTCGGAGCCAGCCTCCCAAAACGTCGGAAACTCTAACAGGGGCAGAATGTATACAAACTGAGTAGAGAATAGCAATTTCAATCCGTTCCTTTTTATGTCGGTTTTCCCGCCAATTTTCTTCAACGCGGTGCGCCTTAATTTTACAAGCGTTTTCACGGTAGCTCGCCTAAGCCCTGAAGCTCCACCGCTCAACAGCGCAACAAATTCATTCTACATACCGTAGCCGATGAAATAAACAGAAGACTCCCGCAAAATCGCAGCGTAAGGTGGTTGCAGAGCGTATGGCTACATCCACGAGTTCACGTCGCACACAAGTTACACACGACTGACATCGAGTGGCGGTTCAGTGGCAGAGATCTGTCATTCAACCTTATCAGCTGGTTGGAAAGTTGTATAGGGATGACAGATCTCTGGCATCGCTTTGCGGGATCGGCGGTTATTACAGACTTTCTTTACTATGTCGCAGAATGCTATTTTATACTTGTAGTCGGCTTCTGCTCCGAATTCGACCAGTATGTGGACCGACCGGGTTGGCCATACTGCTTTTATTACAGTGTTTGTGTCTTTCGGCCTTAAATTTCCCCTGATATCCCGCAGCACTTCTACGTACGAACAGCCATCTTGGGGTTTTATGAGCAGTGCCTACTGCCGGGGTCTTCGGCGTGACTTTTTTCTCTCCTGTCTTGCGACAGAGCTTTTTTCTGGCTGGGCGTCCGTGCGAACCTTATTTTCTGCCTTTTTTAAAGAAATGTCTATGTGGCTCCACTCCTTTTTTGAGCATTATCTAGAACCTCTGGTCTAGCGTTCTACACCCATCAAATGCTTCTTTCTTCCTCCTTCTATCCCGATCTCCTTCGGTTTGCCTAGACGTCATTCTTGTATTGGCGTTTGATAGTAGAGCTATCTTCGCATGCTCTTTAGGCTTAGCCCTCAGTTCTTCTTTAGCCTTTGGTGTTTTTTTGGCCTTCTGGTCCTCTTCGGCCTTTAACCAGCTCCCCGGGTAAAACCATATGCGGTTTAGAAGCCCTTCTAGTTCAAGGAGCCCATTTTTTACATCTTTGCTGATTTTAAGTAAATCGCATGCTGATTGTATTCTTTTTAAACCGTCTCCCGCTTTTCGGATTAGCCTTTCTTCTTGGTGTCACTAGATGGCAATTGTACTTTGCAACCTATGTATTTTCTTGGGAGGGGTTATCAGTTCTACTTCCGAGTACAGTATACAACGGCGCTTCATTTGTCTGGTCACTCCTTTCTTTTTCCGCCGTGATCACTTTATGGACCTCATAAAAGTATCATTTGTAAATTTCACAAATCATATGGGTATCTTTTAGATCCATGTATTGTAGTAAGGTTATATAGCGTCCTTATATTCTGTAGGTTTCGAAATTATCTAATCGTATTTGCGGAGCTTATAGTCATTTAAATTTTGTATGATTCCAACAACTACAGTGCATGGATTTTCTATTGCATGGGCTTTCTATCGAACTATACAGGGAGACTGTGAGAAAACTAGTCCCCCAACACCGACCCCCCAGCTGCTGTGGGCCCTTTTTATCTTTTAAGCCAACTACCCACATGGTTCCATTTGTCAACGTATCCAAGCATCTTCACGATTAAACTATCCAGGGAGAGCTCTCCAGTTTCCTTGTAGGGGTCTGGCACAGCCTGTTCCATTGATTTGACCTTAATTTAAACAAATATTTGTAATTGGTGTATGAAAATCGAAGTGTACGAATACAAATTTGGCATTCGGTAAAGTAACGTAGATTAAAAAGTTTTGATAGTAATGCGTTTTTTTTAACTCGGACTTTTCAGTGGCTAGTTTCAGTAATGGAACTAGAGTGAAAGTCTCCTCGTGATCTGGTCCGATAAACTCACGTAACAAAGCTAGCTTGCAAGAAGCCACCAATTGTAGTGAACATTCGATTGGCCGAACAGTCGACGCTGTTGGGTAGGGAAGGGCATAATCGAAAGATTTGGATAATCGAATGATTAGTTATCGAGTGAATGTAATAATCAAATGATTTAATAATCGAATGATCATTCGACCCGCGTCGATTTCTTTTACTTCTCTATTACTTCTATATTCCTCTTTGCTGTTTGATTGAGAGATTTTATGGGAGCAATGTTTTGCTATATAGACCAGTAAATTGGTTTTTGTTTTTTTCATTATACTAAAGTATAAACTAATTAAAAATTTGAAAATAAAACAAATTCAAACCCATTTCACTGCTTTATTGAACAAGGTAAGTTAAGTGCGTACTCTTGGGCGAGACTACCCCACATATGGTCGTCGTTTTTTCCCTGGAAGTCAATCATTTCCGTTTTATTTTTGAAAGTTTGCCGTGCAAGTCTCAGTCACAGTTCAAATGTAAGCTATTGCAATATTACATTGTGTAGTCTATTCTTAGTATTAACTGTGGAATTGTGCTCGATTTTGCGATGTCGAAGCGGGGTGAAGAACGGTCTTTAGCTTGGGATTATTTTCAGACAAGTTGAAGTAGCGGGAGAGTGCTCCTGCCAGAGGGGTTTCGTAAAACAATTAGTAAATCAAACAATCTATTCTGCATATCAAAACTTGGCTTATATACAGATTCCATAAATTGAGTTCGGAAAATTATTATGGTTATTCTGTTTTAAATTCGCCGCCATTTTATTTCAAGTGTTTTGACCCCGTCGCTTACTTGGTTATGATAATACATCAACATTACAAACCATTTCTAAAATTTTTATCAAAATTCCTACATATTTGTAGCGTCCAGGTCCGTCGCAAACGTGCATCTCCCTGTTATCACCTGTTAAAGTTGTTGTAATTGTTAAATATTCAATCGGCTGTAACTTAGCTATTTACTGTTCAATTATTGTGAAATATTCAGAATGCATACAATTGCTTACAAAAAAATTTAAATTGTAGCTTTTGGGAAATTTGAGGGTCCCATTTTGATTTTATAGGCAAAATTATAAAATTTATAAAATGTACTATTATTGACAAAATTGATCGAATTGTTGCCCTTGTACTCCTAAAGTCTCACCTCTATGATTTTTTCAGATTTTTCGGGTCAAAGGTGTCCAATCGCGAGGGGGGACACAAAATGTTCGTACATTTCCCCTTGCCCTGCACCCCTCAAAGCAAAGCTTGTCATTTTAAGACTTGTTTTGAAAAGTTTTCATTAAGACCTTTCATTTGATATCCATATTGCCTACATGCGTTGATTTTTTTTTTTTTATGTGCCTCTCCCCTACATGGAGAGACCCCCTTAAACACCTTATAAATTTCTTTTTATGGTAAAACTTTGAAAAGGGCGTCATTTTACACCTACCTACCAAATCTTATGTTTCTACCTTCTGTAGCTTGCGAGAAAAATTAGTGTGACACACGGAAGGACGGACGGACAGACAGGACGCGATTTTAGTAGGGTTTTGTAAAATGATTTTATAAAACCCTAAAAAGAGACAATGGCACAGTTATATGCAGTAAGTGTCAGAAAATTTTAAAAAATTTTGGCAACAACCAATCTTAGTGAGCATCTGAAAAGATTGCATCGTACCTTGTTGATCAAACCTTCAGAGCTTCACGAAAGCCAAACCGTACTAAACAATGATGCTGATAGTCCACGTGCAGCAATTCATGTGTCTGTATCATTGCCATCGACATCTACGTCATCTACCAGAAATAATGCTTGTGCTCCTTCAAAAATAAAACGAAAACGCCAGCTTAAACTGTATGGAAGTACAAAAGGGAGCAGTATTTCTATATCAGAGCATGCTGAGATTGATGAAATTTTAGTCGAAATGATAGTGATTTTCAGCCAATATCAATAGTTGAGAACAAAGGATTCTTAAAACACTCACAAAAATTATACCCGTTTTACAAACCCCCGAGCCGGCGGAAAATTATGATTTCCTTAATTCCAACAATGTACGAGTACCATACCATATTGGCTAAAGTTCAAGACGAGTTAACCGAACCTGCGCACTTGACGATATAAACAGAAATATGGACATCCTGTTTCACTAAGTCATTTTTAACTGTCACTAGCCATTACATAAAAGGATGTGAAACGAAAAGCACGTTGTTGAAAAACAAACAGCTAACTGATCGACATTCAGGGGAAAATGTTGCCAGGGCACAACGTGAAATTTTCACTGTCGTCACCAATAACGCTTCCAATATGAAAAATGTGGTTAACGACCACCTTAAAAAGCATCATACACTCAATCAGAGTGTCATAGACTTACTAAAGGCGATATGGAAAAGGACAGCGAAAGAAGCAACCAAACTTAGGCGAGAAAACCGATGAATTGACGAGAATGCAGCAACAAATGTACCTCTCTTGCGAAAAGTTAAGCAAGAAGATCCAACTAGATGGGTTTCTTGTCTTTTAATGATGGAAAGATTACATGAGATTAAGATTTCTTTATCGGCAGCTTTCTATTCCCTCTTTTGTTGTCTGATGACTGGACCGTGCTTTAAGAATTTATAACCATACTCAAACCTATCAAAGAGCTGATGACTGAGCTATCCGGTGAAATATACATAACAATATCTCCAACATGCCCTCAACAACATAAACCCCATAACAGCAATAAGAAAACAAATGCAAAAAGACCATAAGGATATTATCTCAAGGAGATTCAGTTGGTTGGAAACATCCAAAATCAACGCTAAAGCTACATTTTTGACCCTAGATTTAAGAAACTAGCCTTTGATCAACAAATGCCAACCAAGTACAACAGTCGATAATTCAGGATGTTGAGAGGCTGATGGCTACAAAAGCACATGGGCAGACGCTGATTCCTCAGAATATAGATCTTGAAATATCTGCGGGTTATAAATCCGTCTAATTAAAAAGCATGCAATGAAAATTTAACGTAGTATTTATCCATATTCCTTTTCTTTACTACAGATTCAAATAAGAAAGAGACTATATGTAGTTTAATATAGGAACTTTTTGAAGCTAAGGCAAAGAGCAGCCAACGCGCTTCGACCACCTCTACGTCAGCAATAATTCAGGTCAAACAATACTTAGAGCTACCGCTGAAAGAGAGGAAAATGAGTCCCTTACAGTTTTGGGAGTCGAAAAAAGAAATTTTCTCAGAATTACATGAACTTTCCAAGAAGTTTTTATGTGTGCCAGCAATGTCAGTACCTTCTGAACAGATGTTTTCGAAAGTCGGGGAGTTGGAAAACGACCGGAGAAGCGGATTAACCAGCAAAAATATGAATCAAATTATGTTTCTAAATAAACATATTTCATATAGTATTCTATTTACCTCGAGAGTTTACTTTGATATTCACCGTTTTTTCTTCTTCTCCTTCACGTCTACTGTTTCTTGGAATTCTTGAATAGTATATTATTATTAATAATAACAGATAAAGAATAAATCTATAAATTCATCATCTTTGCTACTTTAAAGTATATTGCCAGGGTAGTTTTGAGGCAAGCTTTTATTTTAAAATCCAGTTCACAATCCCCACAAAAAACATACAGCGAATATTTTGCTATCTTTATACAAAACTGTTTTAAAAAAACGATTGGAAGGTTCGAAATCGAGATGGCTCTTGTTTGCATTTTCAATTTCAATTACAAATAACAAAAAGCTTTTTTAGGCAAGTGAACAGAATTGTCGAGCCGAGCATGTCCACAACTCCAAGCTACGAGAGTGCAAGGGTGAGATGGCAAAAGAAAATGAGATAAATAAAATTCGAGGCGAAAAATCGCTCGAATATTTTCATTCGGAAGATTTTTTCTACTGAAATGTCGGTTCCACTTTCACGTGCGTTCGATCATTTTGAATCAGAGTGATCATTGATCGCCACAATAGTAATAAGCGATCACTCACATTATTGGGTATACTCGAATGATTCGATTATTGCCGCTCGATTATGCCCCGAAAAGAACTTCCAAGCCAAGCATTCGAGCAAGTCAAAACAATGAAACAAACAAAATTCAAGGCGAGAACCCATTCGGATATATTCATTCGTAAGATTCTTCCACTGCAGTGATGCCATATCTAGAGGTTTCCCGCTTAAACTGAAGGTTTTTTCACAAGATTGAGGGTTTTATGAGGTTTGTTCTCCCGCTTTAAATATTTAGAGGTTTTGGCTTACCAATAAATAGATATCTTACAGTCCAAGAAGATGGTGTAATTCAATGAAAAATATAAGAATGCTGTTTATGAAAAATTATTTCATAACATACAACCCAATAGTTGGGATGTATCATTTTCCAACTGGTTTTCCGTACCTCAGCTAGGCAACAATATTAAGAGACTTGACTTGGCAGCGTTGGGATTTTAGGGCTCAAAACATATGTATACATTTTCTGGAAATTTTATCACAGTTTATGATGTGAATGCCGCGCGATCATTTTCCGCAACAATATTTTATTTTTCTTCGGAAAACTATACCAGACAGTGAACATTAGTATACGGTGAAAAAGAAAGTGAATAAGTGAAGTGCAAAAGTACATCATTATATTTATATATGTCGTCTTTAAAGTGCAAACAGTACGCTCAGCGATATAAACAATCATGGGATGCGGAAGAACTTTTTAAAGGATGGCTCACTTCGCATGAAGCAGATACTCTTCGAGGTTTCTGCAAAGTGTGCAAGATATTTATAATAAATGTAATCAAATACTATACTCTAAACGAAATTTTTGGAAATCAGGCACATTAATGTAGGAAACAAAAGGTGCCTACATTTATTGCAGTGA
Organism: Odontomyia ornata; assembly: GCA_963969285.1. Classification (NCBI taxonomy): domain Eukaryota; kingdom Metazoa; phylum Arthropoda; class Insecta; order Diptera; family Stratiomyidae; genus Odontomyia; species Odontomyia ornata. Next base: position 247,251,272 of record OZ017742.1, on the reverse strand, counting down.
AATCCAACAGAATTGTTTTTCAATTTATTGAGTGAAATATCACAAAATATGTAGTGTAATTACACACCTTATTTAGTGTGATTTCACACAACTGACGTTAGATTTCGAACATTTCTTGAAATAATTAGCGCGATTTCACACTTGCTAAGTGTGGATTAGCGCAGTTTTACGTGTGTTTACATACGTACTTTGGTGCGAAACATAAATTGGCACCTTGCTAGCAGGTCCAAATTAAATGAATGAAATTTCCACATGTTTGAAGTGTTATTTCCATTCGATGTTGTGCATTTCCTCTAGGTGCCTGCAATTCCTGCACTTTTCGGAGGGAATTTTCTACTTTTAACGAAGTTAATTCCACACAATGTTTTAGAGTGTAGGATATCAAAAATTAGACTTCATAGATCGTCTCATTTTATATAAATGTTGATTATTTGGGTAGAGTCGGAAAATATTCTCTTTTCTAGGTGACCATTACAGCGCGTAGGAAGGATTTAAGTGATCATGCGAAAACAAAAAAGCATGAAACCAATTTGAAAGCAACGGTATCGTTCACTCCCATCGCCAAGTTTTTGAAAGTTCTGAAAAAAGGGAGTTGCAGGTCAACTTAGACTATCTATGTTTATTGCCGAACATACTCCGATTAAATGTATTGATCATCTGTGCGAATTATTGAAGGCTTTAGATGGCGAGCATTTCAATATCAAAGTTCATCGCACGAAATGTACAGGCTTAATTACAGAAATTCTAGCTCCAGAATTGAAAAAAGAAATGATTATGGATATAGGAGATTCTTCGTTTAGCTTGATCCTTGACTAAAGCAACGATTGTACCAATATCAAGTGCTTAGGAGCTATCATTAGATATTGGAGTGTGACAAAAAGAACTATCGTTGAAACAATGTATTGTCTTGTACCGTTGGATAACTGCAATGCAATTGGTATTACAAACACATTATTAAGTGTTATTAAAAACGATGGTCAAAATTTGAAAAAAACTTTGTGGCATAGGCGTTGATGGAGCCAATACGATGGTGAGTGAGCATCATTCTATTACCACATTATTAAGAAAAGAAGCCGGAGAACATTTGATAATGAATAGATGCATTTGCCATTCATTGCATTTAGCTGTATCCAAAGCGTCCGAAATTCTACCAAGAAATTTAGATTTCATGGTGAAAGAAACTTGCTCTTGGTTTTCTCAGTCACACAAACGAAGACTAGAGTATGAAATAGTATATAAAAAATTAAACAACGACCAAATCTCCTGAAACTTTCAAATCTAAGTATAACAAGATGGCTAGCTAGAAGAGACATCATCGGAAAAATACTAGAGCAGTGGGAAGCATTACACCAGCATTTCGAACTAGGAAGAAACAACGAAAGGTGTTTTACAGCTGAACTACTGTATCAGATGTACTCCGAAACGACGAATAAATTTTATTTCAACTATTTCTATTATATTCTTGATGAGGTATGTAGAGTAAATGCAATTTTTCACGCAAAGCAACACAAAACGGTGCTTATGTTTGATGATCTGAGTTTATTGAAGAAGGTTGTCGTTTCAGATCATATGAAGAAACTTAACAGCAGCAACCTTATAGAATTTGAATTTGAAAAATATTTGATGCACACTTAAAGTATGTGTTTTGTTTACGAGTTTTGCTTACTAGAAGGAACTAAGGATAAATCTGTTTGTTCTGAAATAAAAGAAAGGTGCAGAATGTTTCTGATAAAATTAATAAAAGAAATTAGGCAAAGATTGCCAAATAACTTAAAATTGCTTATAATGATGAAAGATTTCTCTCCTAGACAAACATTATGTGCAACAAATCCTGAAAATTTCATTGTTTCGTTAGCAGAGAAATTTAAGCACTTTATTTCCAATGTAGATAGTTGTGTGTTCGAATGGCAAACATTAAGCGATGAACCAACGTTAGTTAAGTTTGTGAAAGCTGATCCCAATAATATAATTGAATTTTGGTTTGAAGTTTACCAAATTGAAAATGCATGTGGCGAACAAAAATATAAAAATATAAGTAAATTAGCATCAACCTTATTAACGTGTCCATTATCAAATGCGTCGGTTGAGAGATTATTTTCACAAATGAATACTATTAAAAGTAAAATTAGAAATAGGCTATTGATTTGCACTACGGAAAAAATTTTACTTGTTCGCCATTGTATGGAACATGTAAGACGAGAAGCTTGTGTTACTTTTGATATGTTGAAATTGTTCAAATCCGATAATATTTACGCAATTCACAATGAGACTGATTGTACAGAAATTTATGATAATTATATCTTAAATGAAATAGTTGATCAAATATAAGTTTATGATATGTATATACGCGAATTTACTATAAATATACATAAATTACCTCATATCGACACAGAATTATTTAAAAAAAAAAGAGATGTATGGGTAAATAAAAAATTAAATGAGCTGTTTTTAGGTCTTTGTAAAAAATTTTTTTACAAAGACCTACTAGTTTCGCGACCTGTCTGTCCGTCTGTCCGTCCGTCTGCCCGTCCGTCCGTCTGTCCGTGCGTCACAGCTGATTTCCCCAGAAACTATAGAAGCTAGAATGCTCAAACTTTGTGAAAAGGTCAGAAGTGATGGTCTCTCAAAAGTTAAGGACTTAAAAAAATTTAAAAAATTTTTAAGGGGTGTCCCCCCTAATAACGAATTGGCCCTTAAAAATATTTTTTCATCAAAGGTAGTCGAGTGGGGTATCAAATGAAAGGTCTTGATTAGAACTCTTATAATTTGAAATAAAAAATCATTTTCTGAATTAGGGGGCCCAGGGGAAGGCAAAATGTACCCAAAATTTGTGTCCCCCCCCCCCCCCCCCTCGCGATTGGACACCTTTCAGCCGGAAAATCTGAAAATTATCACGAACGTAGGTCTTTATAAGTACAAGGGCAACAAATACCTTAGAAATCGAAATTCGTTCAACTTTGTTAATAATAGTATGATTTATAGATTTTACATTTTTGCCCATAAAACCAAAACGGTACCTTTAAACTTCTTAAAGTTTTGCAATTATATAGACTGACATAAGACATATATGTTCACAAAATTTAATTGAGATCGAATCATAATCAAGTGCAGTTATAGCAATTTCAATTATATGAAATTACAACGACAATAACACGTGTTTAAGGTTGATATAGGGTTTTCCAATAAGAGGTGTTATTTTAATATTAAAAGAAAAATGCCATTTTTTAATATAAATGATCGGATCTTTATTTTATTGTAAAGAAGGAGATATGCCGTTATTAGAAAAAATTAACATCAGGCAAATAACCACTACGACACGCTTACAGGACCATATCCTCTTCATGAAATCTTCCATAACCAAATCACAAAGTGGCTGCCCTATGTCCTCGATAGCCTCATCTTTGAGATCTTGAATTGACGCTGGGCTATTAGCGTAGGGTTTCTCTATCACGTGGCTCCAAAGAAAGAAGTCACAAGGTGTTAAATCACAAGATATATTCAAAATAACACCTCTTATTGGAAAACCCTATATATATTTAAAATTGACTTAGGCACTTTTATTTTCTTTCAATTTTCATGAAAATTTAGGGATTAGTGTTTAACTTGAACATGTTCAATCGGCCGAGCATTCAGAAAAATCATTTAAGCTAGATTAAAATGGCGGCTGCACCGTGCTTATGAAAGAAACTGTGCATCTTTTGTATAAATTTGAACGATTTCATATCCAAGTATTGGATGAATAATTCAAGTTATCGATTCAAGCCATTCGAAAACTTGTTTCGAACCCTAGGATGGTTACAAAGACCTGCTGATAGGAGCACTCTCCTGCTTACTCAACTTGTTTGAATCTGTTATACTGAATATTTCCTACATTTCAAATAATTGAAATTTTCCCGATAATAGGAAGTTGCGACATTTATAGAACTGTTCGAAATAAAATCTAGAGGATTTTTATAGCTAAACTCGCAAAACTGAAGGTTTTAGGGCGTTACCTAGAGGGAAAGCGATATTCAGATCTGGCATCACTGTTCCACTGACAAGTCAGTTCAACTCTCACGTGCGTTCGATCATTATGAGTCCGAGTGATCATTCATCACCGCAACAGTAATAAGCAATCACTCGAATTATCGGGTGTATTAGAATGATTCGATTATTGGCCCATAATTATGCTCAAATATAACTGCCGAGCTGAGTATTCGAACAAGTTCAAAAATCCAAGCTACAACAGTGCAAGCGTGAGATGACAGAAGGAAGTGAAACACACGAAATTCGAGGCGAGAAATCACTCGCGGGATTCTTCTACCAAAAAGTTGGTTCAACTATCCATGCGCACTCGATCATTTTGAGTCCGAGTCATCATTTATCAGCACAACAGTAATAATCGATCACTCGAATGATCAGGTATAATCGAATGATTCGATTTTTGCTTCTCGATTATGCCCATCTCAGCTCTTTTGTACAACCGTTGACAAGCTCTCCAGAATCTACGTATATAATTTGTAAGCAAGGTTGGCTTGAATTTCTTCGAGGATATACAACGATGAAAAAAGTTATCATTATAACAGCGAGACGATATTCCATGTACGAATATGCGCCCAGAGATCATAGAATAGCAATTTGGTACGGCGTTATAGCCTCACATTATTTCTAGAAGGCTGTACAGCTTCGGATGCAAATAAAATATAATCTGACAAATGTATTCTTAATTTTCAAATTATTCACTAGCTAATAATTTTTTTATGTCTGAACTTAGATTATTCATATCATAAAACTAATAAAACCGCCGAATCAACCCAAAGGAAATTCTAATATATGCCTATATTTTGCTTATGGGAAATTACACAAAAATTTTCCCGGCACTATGCCCTATCAACCGAAGACCGTGGGCCAAAGCAACGGAAATAATTTTCGTCGTCGATGAATGTGCCTCATTCATGTACATATTATTTAAAGCCAATTAATGCGTCAGCAAAATAATTATTTTCTTTGGTCGTCGACAGTTCAAACAATTTAAAACGTTGTTAAAATTCCTCTTGTTGTATACAATTTTGCGTAATTTTCGTCATCAGGCCATGTACATACTTTTGAATCTTTCACACAGTTATTATGTATCTAAAGCTAGCGTGGAAATACAAATTTAAGAGAAATGTTGGGACGCGATGTGATTTCGTTTTATATGTCTGAATACATTATTTAAATGTATATTGTAAATTTACATGATCTTGAGAGCACTTGAACTTAGCAATGCGCCAAAAACCACGATTTGGAAAGTTAATACGGGACTGGCGCAGATTTTCTCTTCTCTTAATTTGATCGTCTTCAATAAAATTCTGACCAACTGCCCGTCGATATTTGCGCATCCCATTCATCTCCTTTATGTACTCCACTCAAATATATATTTATATATTGATTTGCACTAGACGCCAAGAAATGTACATATGTGAAGAATTGCGGTTCGAAATTTCTGCATGTATGAATATAAATAAATTTAACTGATCACATAAGAGCGAATTACAACAGAAAATATTCTTGACGGCGTTCTTAGCAGTACTCAGTGCGCTGCCTTCAGTCTGTATTTGATCGCGAATTTAAAGACTAATAAATCGTCACCATTTCTTTCATTAGCGGTCTCGTCTACCAATTATTACGGTCATGTGAAAAAAAATCGTTGATATCTTATTCTGATTTTTAAAAAAGACATCTCAAATAAATAGTACAACCGAATTTAATTTGACGGAAAACATCAAGAAAATTTGAAAATCTCCGGAAAATTTATATTATGTATACATACTTGCAGTGACGTTCATTTATTAATCACATCCTTCAAGACTTCAGTGTGCCGGTTCTGAAAAGAAAATAAACGAATTTCTCTAAAAAAGTTATTTCAGATGCGCTCATATATGTACATAGTGTCTCAAAAGTATACAATCAAGTGAAAACCCGTAAAAAACGTTTTTCCTCCTTAAAATAAATCTCAATCTTAATTCCTAGAGAGTGTGCAAGTAAAAGCAAGAGAACATTTTACGGACGTATCGGTTACGTAGCTTACAGTCAGTCCACCACCCGCTCGTTGCTATAATTCGTCGGCGAAGAACTCAAAATTTTTCCGCCAACCAGTTTTCCTTCTCCCATTTTCAAAAGGAAATTGCTAAAATATCGCGCGTGCGAGTGTATTGGTGTACAGTGGATAATACAAAACTGAACGACTTAAATAATTCTATTCTCAGTTTGCGGATTATATTGAAACCGAGAATATTTCGAAACAAAGTTTTGCCGTCCATGCCATGCGTGATAAGCTCGCTAAATTGTTTTGCTCGCAAAAAAGCGCTTGCAATTTTAACTCAGATTTTATACAAGGTTTGAAAATATAATATACATTTATGTTTCATTCGAAAATGATTTAATGATTCTTCATATGGGATGGTCATTTACTGTCATTAAAATAAACAAGAAAAAAAGAAAATGTGCATTCTTACGTGATATGAAATTAAATTTTCAGAATTACGAAAATTTTATTGAGTGCTTAAAAGACAAATGAAAATGAAATTCAAAAGAAAAATAAATTGTGATCTACCAAAATCTAGTTGCTAAGTGGAATAATAATTGTGATAAAAATAAAATCTAAAATTAAAAACAATGAATAAATATTAAAAAACCGTTTCAGATAATGATATCAGAAATATATATTTAAAGTGCGTTTAAAAAAATATTTACTAACAAAATATTTTTGTTTTTTGTTCTTCTCTTTCTATATGTAAATGTGAACATTGAAGGACATAATGTGCCAGTTAAAGTCACATCAAACGGGACAACGTGTGCCAATGGGGCTATTGGGACAGAAGGGCCCGAAACGACAGAGACCGACTCATCAGGGACCGGGGGGATGCGGAAGTCGTTGGAGGGGTCGGGCTCAACGCCGAACGACCTTGTTCACCTCAAGAGACGGGTGGGACTCTTCAGTGGGGTGGCTTTAATTGTCGGAACTATGATTGGTAAGTAATGAATTTTTAAAATCAGAAAGATTTTGATAGATTTTATTTTATGCTAAAAAACTCTTACTTGGACTAGTTCTTATGGTTAAAAAAATATATTTAAAGCTCGATTTGCAAAATTATAAGTTCGAAATTCTCAAAAAATATAAGATGCATATTCTCAAAGCATACCAAGTTTTTCGCTATCAAGGTAGGTACAAGAAAAAAAGGAATGGTTCAAACAAATTCTTATCTGAGTCAATGGGTTACCTAAAATTACTGTCACTGCTTGTTTTTGAATACAATCTCATGCGTTGAACAAGCTATGTGGCTGATTTCTCCGAAAGAATAAATAAATTAAAATACACATAACACTGAGATAAGATTTTGAAGTATAATTTGGTAAAAAACGAACCTTTTCCATGGTAGTCGAAGACGAACGGTAAACTTTTCAACAAAAAATGTCAACGAACCCGAAAAAAATTATTTGAGCATTGAATTTCTTAAACTAGCATTGCTTTTCATAAGCCAAATGAAAAATTTACTGCAACATTCAGTCCATAAATTCAAGAAAATTTATCAAAAAGACCACCATTCTTTTCCATTATTAGAAAAGATTTTCAAACTTTAAACATTTTCAGCCTTGTAAAACCTTAAAATGTTCAAAAGGGTAGATTTTTAAACTAAATCTTGGCAGTAACGATGATCTTTTGAAGCTAAATCATAGGAATTATTTTCGATAATGTTATATTTTCATGAAACTGAAAGCTGCGGTGGTTTTTTTCTGTTTTGAATAAATGTTGATATGGCTTTCTCTTATTATACAGCTAAGGGAGATTCGATTTTTAGGGTAACAATATTATTTGTTAGTTCTTTTTAAAATTATCGGTTAAAGTTGTCTAATTAGGAACCATATTTTCAAACTTTTCGATTCAAACTACAATTGTGAACATACTCTCACTTTTTCAAATGTCTGGGCAATAATGTTGCGTATGAAAAAGATTTGAGAAAGATTTTAAAAACTGATTCCTAGCTAAATCTATTAAACATAATTTTTTTTCTTTTAAAAGGCGAAACTATAGCCGTATGTTTTATACTGAAGTATTATTGGCCTAAGGACATTTACAGCATCATAAGGTACTGGTAATGATTATAGACATTTAATTCATAATTAGAACCTCCCAATATGTTTCTTGACAATAGGAGGTATTTCCACTTTTTTAATCAGTTTTAACATTTGTCAAACACTATTAATAAGTGCATGCAATCTCTTCTTCTACAGTCCCTCTCGGGCCTTCGCTTCCTGCAACAAGCGCTTGCAACACTCGGTCCATCGAACGAGTCCTCCGACCTAGAAATCCGGACAGTGATGAATTGTCTTCGTCGACCGAAACATACCAGCATTTCTTCGGTTTCCCCACTGGTCTCCGCCCTTCAGTTCTCCCAGCGAATACCTTTTGGGGTATCCGTTCCTCGTCCGTACGATTAACATGGCCAGCCCATTACAGTTTCCGCAGTCCTACAATCGTTGAGACCTCCAGCTCGTCAAAAATTTCATACATATCATGGTTGCAGCGAATTCGCCAAGCAATGCTCGTATTGACCTTAGCACAGATAATTTATTGAGCTCGGTTTTCGGAAGAAATACAAAAGAACTTCACGAATATTATTCAAAAAACCTGAATCAATTCAAGTTCAAACACTTCCTTTCATTTCAAATAACCAATTTTACTAAACCCCTTTAAAGGCTACTAAATATATATACGAGTATATAAAGGGTAGTCCAACCATAATGCACCATGTTAATTGTGAGTCACACCTTAACATCAAGTTTTTCGCCCAACTTATTTGGCATTTCTTTGTTTCAGTGTGTGACAAACTCAACCATTGAGAGGTACACAATTTTGCAGCGCATTAAGGTTGTTGAAGCCTTTTACGAAAATGGGCGTTCAAATCAAAATGCATTTCGTGCGCTTCGTGATGTTTTTGGTCAGCATAATCGACCAAATGTGTCCATAATCGGAAGAATTGTGCGCAAATTTCAGCAAACCGGATCTCTAGGAAATGTAAAACCACCTGTGCATGCTCCCCAATTCGTTCTGCAAAAAACCTCAACCTCAACCTCAACTCGTCGTCGCGTCCAACAATTGAACATCTCACGAACATCACTGATGCGAATTTTGAATAAAGATTCGAATTCACACGCTTACAAGGTTCAATTGACTCAAGAGCTGAAGCCTACTAACCATTTCAAGCGTCAGCAATACGCCAAATGATTGGTTGAACAGACAGAAGGGAATAGTGACTTTACAAAGAAAATCATCTTCAGCGACAAGGCACACTTTCACCTCAGTAGATTCGTCAACAAGCGAAATTGCCGCATTTAGGCAGGTGAGAATCCATGAGTGATTGTTGGAAAGCCGATGCATCCACAAAGACTGACTGTTTGGTGCGGTTTATGCGCTGGCGGCGTCATCGATCTGTACTTCTTCGAAAATGAGGACGGCCAAGTAGTTACCGTGAATGGTGTTCGCTATTGCGAGATGGTAACGGACTTCTTTTGGCCAGAAATTGAGGTTATGGACCTGCACGATATGTGGTTCCAACAGGATGGTGCCACTTGCCACACAGCCAACGAAACAATGGCCCTTTTGTGCGAGAAATTCAATGGCCGTGTTATCTCACGTTGTGGCAATGTTAATTGGCCGCCACGATTATGTGATTTGACACCGTTGGACCTCTTTCTCTGGGGATATTTAAAAGAAAAAGTGTACGTCAATAAGCCAAGAACAATTCAAGATCTAAAGGATAAGATAATTCAGCACATTAACGACACTGAACCTCAATTATGTCTCAGAGTCATAGAAAATATGGACCATCGGATTTTAGGTGATTATAGTTACATTTTATGGACTTAAAGCAAGTTTCAGGAAATTCGACCCGAGTGGTATTCTAAGTCATAAATGATTTCTTAGATTGAAGGGCTAGTGGACAGGTGAAAAAACGTACTTTGGAAGTTCGTATATGAAATGCGAATATGTTCGGAGACTTAATTTGAAGGGGACTTAATAGAATATACTGTCATGTCTTATGGTTCGCGGCCAATGATTTTAATGTTACGGGAAAGTGAAAACGCAATATCTTTTAAATTAAGTTAATAGAGTGTATTTATTTATAAATGCACAATCATTAATTTAACACTTTCACTAATTCTAATTTTCACTTTGTCTATAAATTTTTCACTTTAACTGTCTTATCTATCACGAAAATCACTTTACTATTACTCGATCAATATCGCTTTCCAATTCGCACTCCACACTATCGCAGTTTTTACTATCGTGGTTCTAATGAAAGGTCCCCCCATTTATTCAGCTCGCCTTTATATAGGGTCTCTGGCCGTTCAATCCATCTCTCATACATTGGCAAATGTTCTGCCGAGAGGTATCTGGTATATTCGAGCAGCTTAATGAATGGAGCAGTGACTCACTTTCAGATGTTGATCATGCTTGGTGGGTTCTCTTGGTTTCGAGTAAATTCATTTTGTTGATGTTCTTAATGGTTGCGAAAACAATTGCGTCAGTAGCTCGCAGAATTATTTGTACATGTAACAATACGAATATTTGTAGGTTGCTATTAGTTTTGAGCCCAATAAAGACCATATTCTGGGCAATTTAAGGCTTAATATGGCTTGAGAAGCTCCATTTCAGTACCATTAGGTGCAAAAATCATTTAAGTAAGCTTCCAGTGACCAAAGTCAAACTTCATGGGCTTAAAATAGCCTTGAACTCATACACTTCTCGTCTTACATCAAATTTTCATATTAGAGCGAAATGAAAAAATTTACCAATATGTATGAAATCAGAAAAATGACTGATGCATGTCCAATGTAGGCTTCTGTAAACAAAAATTATGAGCTTTTTACACTATCCGAAGTTAAACCGATCAAGCAAACATGCCTATTTAGGAAATACACAATGCAGCTATTCTTCTGATCTTCCGATGTACAAATACAATTAATATCTAAACTACAACACGGTACAAGCGCAAGTTATATTCGGTCGTAAAAATTTCCACCTGTGACGATTGAAGTTTAAGTTTGAATAAGGTTTAAAACTGACTTTGTTGATCATATGTGTGGATGGATTGCTTTCTGTTTTAAATTCCATAGAATAATCATTGCAGGTAAATCAAGCCTAGGTGTGAGTTAAAAAATGCAATTTCAGCGTCCAGCAAAAAATATTTAAGTGAGCTCAAAATTTCGAATCTGGTTGACTCGGGTGTGTATACAATAAAGTGTCTATTTTCACCTAGCATATGCTTGTCAGATTTTCTTCCTTCCTGTTTAACGCATTAAAATTTGGTACATCATTTACTCCATATATTGCTTCATCTGTTCAAATCATAAGTACAAAAAGATTTTTGTCCATACATTGATTTATTAGATCTAAAATTCAGTGTGGTGTAGTGTTAGAGCGCTCGGTGTTTATGCCAAAATGCCGTTGGTGACAACGAGATTTTTTTTTAGTGATTCTTCGGACCAACTATATGACGGACACATGGCCAAAGCGTGCTACTTATCATATCACCTTCTCGAGTGCCAATACATTCAATCAAGCTAATGAGATACTCTAACTGCCTCTAAGTGAAGGAAGGGCTGTAGTGCTAAAGCAAAAAAAGGAAACAACTGCGAAGGTTGCCGAGCAGCGAGAAAGAGTGAACAAGCGAGATATTTATTAACAGCTGACTTATCTAGATCATGAACCGCGTACTGCCTTCACTAGCGGAAAAAAGGACGCCAGCAGGGAGTTTGAAATCGCTTTTGTTATTGATAAATAGTATAAACAAAGCAAAATTGTATGCTATCCAAATTAAAATGAAGTTCTTCAAAACATGGCTTGTTACCACACTACAACTCAGTTGAACACAGCAATCGTCATAAGATCAAACTCATACTCATACCCTGTGACTTCTACCTATTCGGAAAATTGCATTTGGCCATGAAAGGAAAACGCTTTGTGTCCGTAGAGGGCATCCAAAAGGCTCGTGCCGATATCCTGAAGGACATTCCGGTCAATGACCTAAAACACTCTTTCGAAAAGCTTTTGGATCGCGCAAAACAGTGTATCGAGGCCAGAAGAGACTATTTTGAATGAATATCGAATTTATCAGAACAAAGCTCCTGTCGTTTCTATTTTAGCTCAGTCTCGCTTATTTTTGAAAAACACACTAGACTTCATTAATGGATACAAACTGATAAACTGATATTTTAAGTTCAATAACAACACATACATTGCCAAGGACGGTCTGGGTATGAGACATCCAATGTCGTCAATAATGTCAGAAATATTCTTACAATCTTTGAAAGAAGTCTATACCCAAAATTGCCAAAAGATTCAATGTAGTATTTTACGGGTGATATGTGGATGACTGTTTCATCGTAATTGACTCACAAAAAATAAACAAGACGAACTACTTATCTATATGAATGAAATACATCAGAATATAACGTTCACTATAGAAAAAGAAACAACCGAGCAGCTAACCTATATGGAACCAACCGCGACATGCGAACAAACACGATTAGAATACAAAATATGCAGAAAACCAACCACAACACGTAACGTTAAACCACCCCGCACAACATAAGCTAGCAGCGTATTGATCAATGGTGCAGAGACTCCACTCCATCCCCATGACTCCTACTAGCTACTCCATCGAACTAAATACGAGATGTGACAATTAAGTAATGAGACTAAATCCATCAAAACTGTATATTTAAAAATTATTCTACAACTCTGCCTTTTCCTTCAAAGCAGTCCCCTTGGGCAGCCGACAACGATTCCAGCGCGTTTTCCATGCTTCCTAACATTTCTGGACCGCTTCGACTGGGGTGTCCGCGAGTACCCTCGTCCGTGAATGTCCGTAATCGACTCACAATGGGTTCGTTTGACCACCGATTTTTTTCTAGGGAACAAAAAAAGTTACAGGGTGACATATCGGGCGAATAAGGCGGCTGTTGCAGCACGGTTATCCCTTAAGAGGCCAAATACTGGGACGCGCTGAGGGCGGTGCGGCACGGCGCGTTATCGCGATAAAGGCTCCAGTTACGAGCGATGTCTGGGCGTACCCTGTTGACTAGTTTTCGCAATCTTTCGAGTACTTGGTGATAGAAGACTTGATCTACGGTTTGCCCCGATGGATCAAATTCTTTGTGGACGATTCCACGGCTATCAAAAAAGGCAATAACTGGTCGACTGGTCTCCCGCTCCGCGTCTCGTCTTCCACGCTTTCACGCCCCTCCTTAAACTCTTTATGACATCGAAACACCTGGGCACGACTAAGAGCACTATCACCATGCACTCTTAAATTTTAGCGTACGTTTCCGAAGCTGTTTCGCCCAATCTGGCGCAAAATTTTATCGCGTTGCTCTTTATTTCGTTTCTACATTTTCGTGACGAGCACCACCAACACACGTCTACTCAACGCGACACAGCAGGCGAAATAAACAAGCTAAAGCGATGATAAATATATCAATGGAGAGGGGGAAAATGCCCAAAAAGGGGAAGGGAATTTCAAGATCGCAAGTTCGCAAATCAGTCTCATTACTTAATTGTCACACCTCGTAACATTTACAGCATAGCTAGCAATAACGGATACAAACAACGTGACATTGACAAACTTGTTACCACAGTACAAACAAAAACAGGAACGCCAGCTGGCTGAAACTCATGAGAACGACCAACAGTGGATTTCGTTAACATACGTAGGTAAAGAGACATACAAACTATCAAACTTCCTTTGAAAATGCAAACTGCATTCAAAACTAACAACAACATTGGAAACTAACTGAAACCAAAACTGAATCACACATCAATATACGAGAACAGTGACATATACAAATTGACATGCAAGGACTGCGACATCGTGAACATATAGGAAGAACAACACGGAAACTAACGACAAGATAGAAAAAAACTTACGATCTTTCTTACACAACAAGGCTGACTCCAATTATGTGACGCATCTACAAAACTACGCACACGAGCCTGACGCTATGACAAACTTGATGACATTGCTACACCAACAAAGCAAAAGAGGACTTGACATCCTAGAAAGGCTTGAAATATATAAACATAGAAAAACAGACGGTAACATTATCAACAAACAACTTATTACAAATTCCGACGTGATTTTCTCAGTACAGTCAGACCTCGACTTACCCAAGCTCCGACTTACGCAAATCCTCACTTACATAAACCCTTTAGATAAATTCAATATGTATGATTTCCATTATTTCACACAAACCAAAAATGTATTTTGATCGTTACTACGCCAATTATGTGTATGCATGCATAAATGTTGTTAGTTGCACATTGCATCAAATGCATCTTCATCCTATGCATAACAAAACGAGACCTGGCCCGAAGTAATGTGTCAAACAGTTCTAGGCTGGGTTCTCAGGTTGACAGGCGAGGTGTTAAGTGGGTAGTCCAGTCGCGCATGGGAGTCCCACACTCTGTGCATAAATGGCATTCACCTCCCTACCACAAAAAAAAATCCTATGCATAACAGTTTCTTGTTAGCGCAACGACTGTCCACACAAATGAGTGAGTACATATGCGGCAGGTTGCTGCCGCCTTCAAACCGATAAATAAAGTTTTCTTAGTTGGAAAGGACACGACGTCTGAGAAAATAAAACAAGACGCCTTAGTCCTGAAGATTGCCTAACAACCTGGTAGTACGCACTGCAACAAATGCATAGCAATCAGCTAAGCCTCAGAAATTTTCCTAAGCATCAAGGCAATTATAAGCTCAAGGGGAAACATCTCGCATGGGAGATTGGAAATGCGTTCGTGGTTTCAGGATAAAACTTGTTGAAAGAGGCGGCAATCTGGTTGACGGCTCCGTCTAGCCTAGCCCATTGAATGTTTAAAGTCAAGTTAAACATTTTATTGTTTATTTACTTGTTGAAGATATATAGTATTCACTGCGTCACCATTCAAATGCTGTGAAAGTTAACAAAGTGCATTTAACGTGGAGTGCTTCAATCCTCCAGTATTTGTCTAATGTGTCGATACTTTAGTATATTATTCCTCCTTAAGTATGTGTATTAAGTGCGCGGCTGAAAATGTCAGGTGTCCAACAGAAACAGCGGAGAGCTATTGATATGGAGGAAAAACTGAAAATTATTAACATGTGCGAAGCAGAAAGTTGCACGACTTCGCAATATGGCAGTATCTACCAAAAATACGATAGTGAAAGATAAGAAAAGACAAACAACAAACAAATTTATAAAAACAATAGAAGATGGAAATTGCTTGCCGGAGCAAATATTCCATCCTGACGGGACAGTACTCTTTTGGAAAAAAATTTCCGATAGAACCGATCTTTCTAAAACGATAAAATCAATGCCTGGCTTTAAAGTCGCAAAGGGTCGAATGACTTTACTTCTTGGTGGCAGTCGTGCTGGATATAAACTAAAACCGTTGATGATATATCACAGTGAAAACCCGCGTAAATTCAAAGGAAACCCTGCCGATTCATTTCCGATCGAACCGTAAGGCTTGAGTAACAGCTTCCATATTAGAAGATTGGTTCGGAAGGTGCTTTATTCCAGAAGTTCAAAGCTACTATGAGAAAAAGGAAAAGCAATTCAAAATCTTGCTTTTAATAGATAATGCTCCAGGTCATCCTTCTCATCTAGATAGTATTAATAAGCATGTGAGTGTCATTTTCATGCCACGTAATACATCTCTCATTTAACCCATGGATCAGGGAGTCACGCAATAAGAGCCTTTAAAGCTTGATATCTTGGTAGCTCCTTTTCGAAAGCTATTGAACAAACCGATGAAAGACAAATGACGTTAATGGATTTTTGGGAATCGTTCAATGTGCTAAAAGCGATTCACATTATTTCTAGAGCATGGAAAGAGGTAAAAGAATCGTGTATGGTTGGAGTCTGGAAGCAGATTTTGTTGAGTTTCGAAATGGATATGGACAATATCAATATTGAGGCAAGTCTCCAAGAATTAACCAATGGCATTCTAGTAATAGCTATCAATTTGAGCTTGGAGTTAGAAGAAGAGAACATTGAGCAGTTGCTGGACATGGCGGAGCAAGAATTGTCAACGGGCGAGCTGGTAGAAATGGAATCAGATAGAAACATCAATCTTTCAGATGAATCAGATAGCGATGATGTTGAAATGAAGACTGGGTTCAAATTAGAAAAGATGTCCATGGCATTTAAAAAGATGCAAGAAGCTATGTCGTTGTTAAAAGAAATGTTGCTAGTTGTGTATTTGCAGCCGAACTCAATAAATCCGACTTACGTAAAAATCCGATACAGGTAAACCCACAAAATGCTTACGTAAGTCGAGGACAGACTGTACTAGACCACACTCTTCGACGAAAATGGAAAAAAACCTAATATCCCTCTACCTGTCCTAATTTAGTGCTTTCTTCTTAACCCATCCTACGAATATATAAAGTCATTCGCTTCAACGGATCCTTTAGACACTGAGGATGACTCAAAGAAGTCAAAACACGTCTGCTGACACAACAAAGCAAGGCCCGACGGCTTTTCAAGAAAAAAAATACAAACACCTTTGAACTCCAAACACACTCAGCTTTTCAATGATAGCAAGATTAATAGATTTCTCATTTTGCTGAATAGAACTGTATGGGTACCCTTAAATTCAATGAAATTTGATTCCTAGATTGAGGATAGAATTGTTTCATCCTGCAAGTTTAATCAAAATCCAACAATATCCTATGAAGTTATGGGAATTTTAATTTTCTTATGTTACAACAACAACAACAACAGTGCTTACTTCTCTTACCATATTGGTTTTCGGTCAAACCAGATGCTACAGTTTTGATCGAATATCCTCGAAAATTTCAAGAAGGATAAGTAACTTTAATATCTTTGAGATTTTATTCACTTTATGATTTTTTCTTCGAACGTATTATTTAGGAAGTAGTGTAGTAGCGCAGTGAAAGAATCTGCATATCATAAAATGAGTACAATACCTTTCTGATAGGATTGTACTTCTGTCCACCCGACTTATTTTATTTACTTTTTTTCTTTGTTTTTGATTGAATTGGGACAGGCGAAATTCAAATTAAAAATTAAATTTAACTAAATCAAATTAGCTTATAATTTAGTTCATTTGAGTGTGGTTTGAGAAAGCATCTAGAGCAAATATTAATACTTTAAATAAAAAAAAAATTAAACAAATTGAAAATCAACAAATAGTTTTCCTTCTCCTTACACACAGGGTCTGGAATATTCGTATCGCCAAGTGGTTTACTAGTTCGAACTGGTTCCGTTGGTGTGAGCTTTTTAATATGGCTGGCCTGTGGGATGCTCTCGTTGCTAGGTGAGTAAACAAATGTATATATTTATTTTCAATTATTTTTCATTTTGGAGTGACAACAAATGTTTGGACATAGTTGACCCATATTCATGTAAGACTACTCGTATGTATTATTGAATCTTGATGGGCAAATATTTTTGCTTTCCAATTTTTTTGGCTTTTTTCTAAATTTTTTTTTTGCTTTTATTAATGTTCATACAGATACACATTTAACATAAAATAAACTAAAACTTTCTAGTAAAGAATCTAGGATTTGATGTCAATAAGTTTATTTCAGAAAATCAAAAACTCACTTGCTTGTATTTGAAGTATTCTGATTTCAAAATTCTGCCTCCTACTTTTCATCTAATAAAATTCTATCATTGTGTCAACAAGTTTAATCCTGTTTTATTATGTCTATTTGTTCGAGCGACGAATTATACCATGATGAATATGAACTATACCACAAAATCCTTCACATTGATATTGCTATTTAAATATATTTCAATTCCTCTTCATCATAATACAATGTTGCTCATATATACAATCTTTTCTAAACAAATTCAGATATTAGATTGAAATATTTAATTTTGACCCCTTAGCAAAAATCTGAAAATTGGCAGGCTGACAAAAATTTCTTCAAGTTTAGCAATTTATTAGCATTGTGTCTTGTGACCATAAAATTATTCACATTAAATACCTGTTGTATTTCTAAATGCTCGTCAATTTTTTTTAAATTTGTTTATTGTTATATTCCTTGAAAAAATATTTAATGAATTTTCACAAACAGAGAATTGAATGTTAAATCGGATATCAAAACATTCAGTTGAGAGAAATTTTTTTTTTATTTTTCGCAGGAGAAAGTATTGAAATATAAAAAGCGTGACCTTATTACTTTCTTAAAAATATGATCTTGGCTTGTCAAGGAAATTGCAATGCCCGATTTTTATGACAAGAACAATTTATTCACTTCCTTAAAAAAAAATCTCTATCTAAATGTTAAAAGCTTTTGTTCGTGACACCTAGATAAGGATAACAATTATAAAAAGTAATTTAATTATGGATTCATTTTAAAAGATCTACAGTTAAACTGCTAAACATAATTGAAATTAAGCTCCTTATCTTTTAGCTGTCATAATAATTTGATTTTCAAATATAATTGGCAATCAGTCACTAAGTATACAGTACATGAAGATCCCCTTTTTTATTGAATCATATTTTTCTGCTTTTGACGTTTATAAAATTATACATATCTCAGGTGTGTTATTTGGAATAGCCCGCTATTTCGGTTGATGTCACTTTTGAAGCTGTCATTTTTTGACATTTGACAAGTAGAAACTACTCCATTAATAAAAATGGAACGATACACGCTTCAACAATGCACTGAAATTATTAAAATTCACTATAAAAATGGTGAAAATTTGGCAGAGACGGTTCGTAAAACTCGAACATTTGTGGGTCGTCGTGAAGCACCTTGTCGGACCGCAATACAGAAATTGGTGGAGAAATTCGAGCTGTTGGGACAACTTTGTGATGTGAAGAATAAAACCCGTGCACACCACTCAAGAGCAGCCAAGAATATTGCTGCTGTAGCCGAAAGTGTTGAAGAAAACCCAGGTTTGTCCTTTCTTCGGCGTTCTTTGGAATCAGGCATTCCACAAACGTCATTACACCGTATTTTGCATTAAGATTTGGGTCTTAAGGCTTATAAAGTTCAGTTAATACAAGAACTCAAGCTGGTCGATCATCAACAACGTCGTGTCTTTGCTGATTGGCACCTTGAAATGCATGAAAATGATCCGGAATTCCATCGAAAAACCATCTTGAGTGATGAGGCCCATTTCCCCCTCGCTGGCTTCGTCAACAAGCAAAACTGTCGCATCTGGGGCTCGGGAAACCCAATAGTTATTGTTGAAAAGCGTCTCTATCTTCAACGCGTGACTGTTTGGTGCGGTTTATGCTCCGACGGAGTCATTGGACCTTACTTTTTCGAAAATGTGGCTGGAACAACAGTTACGGCTAATGGATTGCGCTATCGAGAGATGATTAATGATTTTTGATGGCCGGAATTGGATGGTATTGATCTGGATAGCGTTTACTTTCAACAAGACAGCGCTACGTGCCACACAAGCAACGAAACCATTGATTTTTTACGGGAAAAGTTTCCGGACCGTGTTATCTCTCGAAGAGGAGATCACAATTGGCCACCGAGATCTTGTGATTTAACACCTTGTGACTTCTTCCTTTGAGCTCACGTGAAAGAGAAGGTACACGCCAACAGCCCAGCGTCGATTCAAGAATTCAAAGATCATATTCGTGAGGCTATCGAGGACATAGGGCAGCCACTTTGCGATTTGGTTATGGAAAATTTCATGAAAAGGATATGGTCCTGTTAGCGTGGGCGTGGTGGTCATTTGCCTGATGTTATTTTCCACTATTAACGGCCCTTTCGAGAAGGTGATATGGTCAGTACCACGCTTTGGCGTGTGTCCGACAACGTAGCTGCGGTATGTTCTGATTTTACGTATTATAACTGAATGGGCTTATTGTCCGTCCGAAGAATTATTCGAAACAAATATCGTTATCACCAACAAGATTTAACCAGGAACCTTCGGCTTACGGGGTGAGCACTCCAACCAACACACCACGCGGACTACATTTGTTCATTAAAATTCCTAAACTGTAGTCCGCGTATGTAGCGGTTAAAGTGCTCGCTGCGTAAGCCGAAGGTCCCTGGTTCGAGTGCCATTGGTGGCAACGAGGCTTGTTTCGAGTGATAACTCGGGCGGACTACAAGCCCATTCAGTTATGATACCTACTCGTTTCAAATCAGAACATATCGCAGCTGGAAGGACGAGTCAATGGCCAAAGCGTGGTACTAACCATACCACCTTCTCGAGCGCCAAAACATTCGATCAAGATCATAAGATACTCTGACTATCTAAAAGAGAAGGCCCGAAAAGGGCTGTAGAGCTATAGCAAAATAAAAGCATTCTTAAACTATAAATTTGTTTCACGGATCGTGCACTTATTATCTGGTTCAATGTGTTTAATATCGTTATCTTACTTCCGAAATTATCATTTTAACAGAAGCTTAACTTCCTTTATTGAATGTTCAAGTAGAACCAATCTCACCAGGGACGCTGAAACTGTTGGAAGATAAACAGCCCATTAATCTTTACTGTACCCATTCTAAACAATTTATTGTAATAAACATTCCCCAATCACCACTTGAAATAAATGTGTGAAAAATTGAGGTAAACAATACCAGCGAAAATTGTGAACTTCAGCCGACAGGATATGTTGATTGGTATCTTCTTGTGCTCAAAAAATAAGAATTAGTACACCTAACAAAAATTTATTTTTCAAAGATAAAAAAATAAATCTTTAGTAAAAAATTGTTTTTCAATCCTAAAAAACAAAACAAATAATCAACTCGGGAAAATCATCGAGACTACCTGAAGCGTCTTCTTCTGCATAAGAAAACATTCACAAAATGAACATGAACTTAATCCTGCCTTCCGCCAAATTTAATCTTCTGTAAATCATTTAATAAAAAAAATCTGTTCAAATCTTTCGTACCAACCCACGCAATTTCATTTATGATATGTGAAACCAATGACGAACGCAAAACAATTCACTTGATTCCTCCTCTGGCCGTGGTACTATAAATACGAATAACAGCCTATTGCAAATTTAGCTTAGAGCGCCAAAATACTCGTAAAATTGCAAACTTTTCTCCTATCGAGCCAATGTGAGTTGAAAAGGAAAACTCAAAAAAGTATTGATAATCACATTTCCGATATTTCTTAGCGTCATCATAAATTTTTTCTGGCGCTCTTAAACCAATCTCAACGCCACGTTCTTAATATAAACATTTAAGAATAAATATTTAGATTGCAAGTGAAAATATTCGCCGTATCAAGTAGGATCCATCGTGACCACGAGATATTTCATATTATGTAGTAGGTGGATTTAACATGCGTCAACTCGCTAATATATACACACGTCAAAAGCGGGACCTCTTTACTCCTCGTCCTTTATGCTCTTACCTTACCAATACCGTTTATTAAATTGGGCATGTTCGCTGGGAGCTTATTTTTAATCTCAGAAATCGAAAGTGGGTATGGAAGTAGAGGACGAATTGAAAAGCATGAAATATTTATAAATACAAGAATTTGAAGTATTTATTAATGGCACATAAAAATTATGAATATGTAAACGTGAATGAGGCAATCAAAATTTTAAGACTTCGAATGAAATTTTGTAAGAGGAAACTTTATCAACAACTGAAAACGTAATTTGAATCTGATAAACAAAATTGTCCTCATTCTTTGATATATTAAGCGTCTAAATTCTTATTCAGTGTCACATTAACACTGGTGGCCAGGACCTGTTTACCATAATAAACATAATGCGACTAACATTAAAAGTTTTTATAGCCTTCACATATATCACATGAAGTTATTTCCATGTTCATTAAATTCCCATGTGAATTTGT
The DNA here is from genome assembly GCA_963969285.1 of Odontomyia ornata. Lineage (NCBI taxonomy): Eukaryota > Metazoa > Arthropoda > Insecta > Diptera > Stratiomyidae > Odontomyia > Odontomyia ornata. Next base: position 247,229,445 of record OZ017742.1, on the reverse strand, counting down.
AGTTCTTTTGATTCGTTTTGTTTTCAAATCTTTGTCCTTGCGAATATATGAATAAATCTTCAAGGATATGTGAAGTCAACAATGAGCTTCAATGATACTCCGCGAGAGTAAACATACCTAAAAGCGATTAAGCTTTTCATCAGAATACACCAGACAACTTCAATTCCTTGCATACGAGTAAATTCCAATTAATGTCAAGGTACCATCCATAAGCCCGTACATAATTTGCTGGTGTTTGAATAAACAATACGTTATTGTTTTCCTTTGATAAAATTTAATAACACGTTAGGGTAAACAAAATGTGAACCTCAATTATACTGACCAAATTTGAAATGGACACTATGATATACGAGTACATATGAGTCGGGATTTGACCATTGCCCCTTTAATGTTTAAGGGGGCAATGATTTGGTGGGCTGGATTGAATGTTACTTTGTATTTTGTCCTGACATCGAAAAAACAAAGCATATTTACATAAATATGTTTGGTTAGACTGCAGAGTACTATAGTCTCTACCTAGGCCCTAACTTGCCATGTTTATATGTAAGCTCTTCAAAATTTTCAATCAAATCTTCAATCACTTGCTCACGTCCTATTGAGCTGAAATTCATCGTAGTTATGTAAGTGCCGCAATAGAGTAATATTATGGGCACCGAGCTTTTATGAGCTTTTTCGAATTTTTTTTATTAATTCAACCGCATGCTGACGACTTATTGATCTGCATACTTGTATACGTTTAATGACCATCAATCCCATGATAATACCCATAAAATAATAATTTTCATATGTACTAGTCGGCCTATATTAGACAATCTCCCAGAAGATTTCAGCCAACATCGACATACGCCCTCGAAATGCAAAGCTCTCCTACAGTTTAAAATGCTTGTATGTACATCATATATCACATTTAAAAAAAGATAACACACACTCCTAAGTCAAATGTGCTTTATTTCATCAATCATTATTAAATTCATGAAACCATAAAGCAAGTTTCAAAACGTGAAAATAATCAAAATCTTAATGGCTCCCTGGCACTCGAAGCTTAAACAATATGGCAAATATAAAATTAGAGTACCACATATTCATTAAATTAGAATCATAACATATTATCAATTAATTTGAAAAAAAAGCAGTAGACTTTGTTTTGCTTAGCACAGCCCCACGGGCCTGCGCTTAGAGATAGTTAAGAGAATCTCATTATCTTGATCAAATCCATAGGCACTCGAGAAGGTGATATGGTCAGTACCACGTCAAATGTCCATCAACCCAGCTACTATTAATAGACTCTTAGCTTATATCTGATATGTTCGAACTTAGTTCAAATAGATTCTAATCGAAAACTTTAACTCATCCTAATATATTTGCATCAGAATATTCCTAATCTACCTCTTAAAACCGATCTCAAATTTAAAAAAACTGGTAACACAAACAAACAACAATAACATTAAATGCAACAATAATGAGCGGGACCGTACATTTTCCGGAGTATTTTGTGCTCAAATATGTCCACTGCCGTTTCGGATTCGCTCGCCAAGGTCCATGTTTCACTTCCAAATAACAGCACAGATTTAATTAGTGATTTATAAATACGAAGGTTATTTTGCCTGTGCACAACAAGTATGGAGTAATAGGTTTTATTCACGGCATTTATGCAACGTCGAACCTCGTCTTTTTCGGTGCCTCTTCTATTCATGTTCGCTCCCAGATAAATAAAGTTATCCGCACTTTCATTGTTATAGTCTCCTACCATCAGGTTTTGTCGGACTGCTATGTTCTTCCTCGTTTGATTCATGAATTCAGTTTTAGTTTCTTTAGCTCAAAGGTCAATTTGGTTCGCTTCATATTCTGGGCTCAGAAATGCTTCTTGGGAACATGAAATTGAAGATGCTATAATATTGATGTCATCAGCATATGCTACCAATCGTGTGAACTTGGACATTAGTGTTACAGAGATTTCAGCTGATGTCTTCCTCATGACGTGTTCTAGTTCAATATTAAACATCATAAGGGCAAGCCTATCCCCTTGTTTTAAGCCTGATTCCATGATGAAGCTCTCCGTTGATTTGCCGTTTACCTTGATCCCGAACTCGGTGTTCAGCATCGTGACTTTGAACATGCGGACCTGTTTTGTTGGAACGCCAAAGTCATGTCACTTTTTGAGCAGCTGTTTACTGAGGATATTTGGTCTACTGTAGACCGGCCACTTCGAAAGCCTCCCTGATACTCTCTTATAGTACTTTCCCAGCACGGCTTTAATTTTTTTCATTTTGGAGAGCTTTTGTTGATATCTGGAGCTCAAATTCGGAGGATATTTATCTTCGTATCAGTAGCCCGTCTATATACGTTATATATAACCAGAGCACCATCCGAATCAAAAACGTACTGATTTATGACCAAATTGACGAAAGCTTCTAGACGAATGAAGCCAGTTGTGAGATAAGCCACAATGTACCCATTTGTAGGGTGGAACGGTAGCGAGATCCAGGGGTGTTTGCTCACAGTTACAGAGCTTGCAATATGATTTCCAAGCAGTTTCAAAATGAAGATGTCGACTCCCGTCACTTTAGCTGTTTTATCAATTTTTCGATTCGATATATAGTAACATATTTCCAATTCCAGGCTTTTTGTATATACCAGCACATGCACGAAGACATTTCCTTTCAAAAACACTAGATCTTCTCATTGTACTAGCACTCTGATTATACCAGACCTGACATCTATATGCTAAGGCTGGTCCAACCAGAGTTTTGTCATAGTTAACTTTGGCAGTTTGATCAACTTATCTGGAATGAAAAAATCGTCGAACGGACATGACCACTTTTTGTGCTTTACTTAGCCTGATTTTGATATGTTCATTATAGTGCAGATACTAATCAAGACGAACACTGGTGTACCAAACAGAGGATTTGTGTGGAGTCCGTTTTGAATTACCCTCACTAGACATAATGTGGAAATCCTTCCAATTACGTTTCAGATTTTTCCTGACCAGCTGCAACGTAGTGCGAAACAAAATGGTTTCGCATTTCTTCGCATTCACTTTTGTTCGCCAATTGTCTGTATAGAGCTGCACATCATTAAACATTTTTTAAAGATTGCTCTGAACTACTGACGCTTTTCGGTCTACACTATAAATTATAAGATCATCAGCAAAGGCTACTAACGATCGCGTTGGCGACAAGTTAAAATCAAAGCCGTGCAATCATTTGCGAGTGAATATGGAAAATAGGCGCAATAATTCTTCCTTGCTGTAGAACATTTAAAACCTTGAAACCGCGCATTGTCGTCAGATTTTCATCCGTTACAGGTAATAATTCCCCGTGTAATATATTGCACATCATGGCGACAAGGTGGCTAGAGAACCTGTCCTGAAGGAGTTTAAAAATTAGTCCATCTAAAGCTCTCTCCATATCAATGAGACATGCTCCAACACATTCTTTTTCGTTTATATTCTTAAAGGAATTCTTATGTTACTTTCCTTACCGCATATATAGCAGAATGTGGTTACTTTCCCTGTCACATATATGGTCCAAACTGGTAAAAGGGCATCAACTCATATTTCTCGATGTAGGCATTTATTGTTTAATAAATCACTTAAAACACCTTGTTGATGTTAGGCAGCAAACTGATCAGGCGAAAGCTTTAGGGCACGGAGACTCTTTTCATTTCTTTAAGATCGGATATAGCTTGGCTTTTTCTCACTTATTCAGGCAACATGTTGTTGAACGATATGCAATAATTTCAAATAACAATCTCAGGGAAATGTCGTAGTTCTATACTCGGAATATCTTCAATACCACAAGATTTCTTGTTGATTATTCTGTCAAATATAAGACACAAGTACTCATAGCTGAAAAAATAGTCAAGAAAATTACCGTCCGGTATGAGGTCAGAGGTCAATGTTTCATTGAATTGAAGAATAGATTCGCCGTTCAGACTTGATTTGAAATCAAAAACTTTTGTTTCAACGAGTTCAACGGGTTTGGTAGACCAATTCAAAATGAGCTTCAATCAGGGCAAGCTTGTGTAATCCATCACATATAATACTATTTCCATTTGTATCTGTATTACTTTCGAAACCAGCCCTACCTAGAAGATTTATCTCATCACTAGAGACTTTAAGATTGGACATCTTCACTCGAAACTTCGTATGAAAAATACCATTCACTTTCGTGAAAACGCCATCTGCGTCCTGTGGGCTAATACCCCTCAGCATTCCCCCCATTGCTGCTAACATAACTTCAAGACATTCTTTATCTTTTCAACCTCGCGAGGGTTGATCTTTCATTTCTTTCCATATTGTTTCTAGGTGTAATCTTTGGCACGGCTTTCTCGGTTGTTTCCAATGTCGGAGATCTATTTCATCGCTAGCAAGATGTCTGTCATGAGGAACCATTAGGTAAGAGTTACCATCATCAGAAGACAGACATTGTATCTAATACTGGCGATTAAGCTTCCTTTGAAACTTTCCCCAATCCGTTTTTCTAAAATTCAGTCATTGATGTTCATTTCTTATCAGAAACCCTTTTATGATTTATTTCCATTACGATTGCGTAATGATAAATTTCATCAGGTAGTACCTACTACAATTGGATGAACCTTCTACAATTGGGTGGAACATCGGAGCTTGTCTATCTCCATTGTCCTGATTTGCTGCTCAGCGAATTCGACGCTTGTCTACGGGACGGGCTTTCCTCGATACGAAAGAAGGTGGCGAGTTTCGTGCTGATCAGCAAAGGGAAGAGAGATTACGGATCAACGTTTGCTCTAGAACAGGACACTCCATCATTGATGCGATCGCAGAGGTGGTGAGCGCAGTTCAAAACGCAGAGGCATATAGCAGCACCAAGCGACGGATCCTTCTGTTGGTGACATTCGACGTTAGGAACGCCTTCAACTCCGCAAGATGGGTGGATACTCTGGATATGCTGGAAAACTCTTTTCAAGTTCCAGAATATCTCATGCGGTTTTCAAAAGACTATCTGAAGGACCGAAGCCTGCTTTACGACGTGACACAGGGCCAACGAAAGATGGAAGTTACTTCAGGTGTTGCCCGGGGATCTATCCCTGATCCATACCTGTGGAATGTGTCTTATGACAGGCTCTTGAGCTAGGAGATGTCAGATGAGCCGTGCTTGATCGGCTATACGGATTATGTTGCGGCTCTAGTCACTGGACGCACCGTTGAACAACCGCAACTTAGGCTAGGTATGCTAATGCGCTAAGTGAGAGACTGGATGACTGCTCACGGGTACAGTCTAGCACTGGAGAACAACGATGTGGTCATATTGACAAAAAAGAGAATCGTTAGACTAAGGACAATCAGTATTGGGGACATACTAATCAAATCGAAGGCAGTGGTGGAGTACCTGGGGCTACTGATCGACTCGAAGATGAGTTTCTCTGAGCAAATCAGAGCAACGCCTGAGAAGTTTGCTTCGGGCGTATCGGCTCTGAGTTGACTCATGGCCCATGTAGCAGGACCCAACCCATCAAGAAGACGCCTTTTGATGAGTGCCGTAGGTTCAGTGCTACTCTACGGGGCGACGCTCTCAGTAAGGTGTGCCGAAAACGCTTGGCACGGGTGCATAGAAGAGGAGTATTGAGGACTCCATCTTCATACCCGCCAATCTCTGATTCGGCGATGAGAGTTATTGCAGGCGTGATACCTGTTGACTTCCTTTCTAGAAGCCTCGAAGTTGACCCGGGGATGTGAGGGAGGCGGTTGCCCGCGAGGAGACAGCGCTCGCTCAACGATCGGCTTTGGGTGAATTACGCGAAGGGAAGGTGGAGTGTGCGGCTCATCCTGGATCTGAGACCGTTGCTGAACCGAAGGCATGGTGAGACTGACTTCTATCTGACCCAGCTTTTGAGCGGGCGTGAGCGCTTTCAGTCTTACCTGCACAAAATTGATAAGTCACGGTCCCCCGACTGTAGCTTTTGCCTAGGAGAGGATGACAATGCCTGCCACAAATTTGTTTTCGTGCAAAAAATGAAACAAGCTGCAGCGGGATTTCTACCCACCCCGGATAGTACAGTCGCAGTGATACTTGGATCGGTTGGCAAATGGAACCATGTGTTAATTATGTTCGGGCAGTCCTTAAAGATACAAGGGACTCACAGTATCCAGCTTGTCTGGGAATTTCGCTTCCTCCCTGCCCTCCCACTGGAGGGCTTCACGGCGTAGCAAAACAAGGTCTGGCCCGAAATAATGTATCAAACGGTTCCAGGCTAAACTCTCAGGGGAGTTGTTTAGTGGGTAGTCGCTCACGAGCATAGGAGACCCACACTCAGTACGTAAATGGCATTCACCTCCTAGCCACAAAAAAAAATCAGGAAGTGTCTGCAGTTTCCGTAGAGGATTATGAAGTTTGAATTCATTTTTTCTAGGGTATGTTTCGAGCTCCGACCTATATAGATTGCACCTGTATTCAATTTAGTTCTCTACTATCCACGATTTTGAGCATGAGCTTTTTGGATTATTGCCGGTGTTCAGCTATGATGTATGCCAGGCATTCAGGTCACCGGCATATGATTTTTCAGGTGAGGACTTCCTCGCCTTTCGTGTTTTCATCTCAAGCCTATATTTTTGAGATTTACCAGGAGATTTAGCCTTATTATTATAAAAGTTTGGCCCTTTCGGCATTTTCGCAGCTAATAGTTCATTTTTGCTTTGCTGGTTGGCCAGCTCGGCATTAGTTTTTGCAAGTGTTTCTTGCGTTTGCAGTAGTGTTACGGAAACTTGATCTAATTTCAACGGGATATTGTCGAGCTTGGCAACCAGCGAAGCAATTTGCTCGCCTTTGCCGGTCAAGTCACGTCCGGTAACCAAGCCGCCATCCGTCGACATCCTGTTCATCAGAAGGAACTGTTTGGACTGTATTCAGTAACCGCTAAATAACTTTTAATTTAATTGAACTTGAAAAATTTCGAAAAAACTGAAACTGAACCAAGGCAGCAAAAGAAGACTCAAACACTCCCCCAAAGTATCTTATGACTTCTTTCTTCTCAACATAGGTAAGCTGTCTTCTTCTATTTCTATCAACTAGTCTTATCTTCTATCTCTTTCTTCCTCCTCTTAGTACCTTCTATCTCTTTCGAACTCATCTTTCTATCTTTCATCTGCCTCTCTTCAATCTCCTGCTCTTCCTATCTTCTATCTCTTTCTTCTTTCATAGCTGTCTCTTTCTCCTCCAACCAATCTTCAATTTTCTTCTTTCTGTCTCTTCTATATACTATTTACTCACTCTCAACTATGCTTCCAACTTGACAACTATGAAAACGTCAACCACTAATTATCAGGAGATAATTAGTCAACGTCGACAATTAAAGGTTTTTCCATTAAGGACATAGCAATTTTATCTATTAATAAACCACAGAAGTATTTGAGATGAGTTCAAATTTATTGTGGGTGAGGTGCAAGCATTACATTTTATGAATGAAATTAAATTTTGCTCCCATGACCACCACGAGCCCGTTTACAGCGGTCGATTCTTTGGACCCAATTTGCCGCCACTCTGGCATACATTTCGACCGGAACGTTGGCAATTTCACGTTGGATGTTGTCTTTGAGCTTGTCTAAAGTTGCTGGCTCGTTAGCATATACCAGTGACATATAACCTCATAAAAAGAAATCCAATGGCGTTTGATCGCATGAACGAGGCGGCCATGCGACCGGACCGTTTCTCAAGATAACACGTTCACCAAATTTGCCTTTCAATAAATCGATTGTGAGGCGTGCTGTGTGGCTAGTGGCACCGTCTTGTTGAAGCCACACATCGTTGATGTCAAGTTCATCTAAGTCTGGCCACAAATAATCTTCCAACATAACGCGATAGCACTCTCCATTGACGGTAACATGAAGGTCGTTTTCATCCACGAAAAAATACGGTCCAATCACACCTCCGGCATGAAAACTTCACCAAACAGTATTTTTTTGTGGATACAACGTGTTCAAGAAGCATATGTGGGTTTGTTGCTGACCAATAATGCATATTTTGTTTATTAAACAAGTCATTGAGCCAGAAATGAGCTTCATCACTGAAGATGATTTTTCGATGAAATTCTTCATTTTCTTCAAGCTTTGCCAGAGCCCAATTGGAGAAGTTTCGAATGATCAAGTGGCTTTAGTTCTAGAGTTAATTTGACTTTGTTACTATGTAGGCCAAGATCTTTCCACATAATACATCACAGTGCCGTTTGAGCGATGACCAATTCTTGAGAACGACGTGGAATCTACTGATTTGGCTCATTTTTAACTGATGCACTTACGGCTGCCATATTTCCTTCGCTTCAAGCAGTACGGCTTCTTTTTGGCACCGAAACGTCCAATAGTGAAAATTTGGACTCAAACTTATCCACTATAGCACGTACAGCCTGTCGAGTAGGACGATTATTAAAATTCAAGGAAGCGGTCTTAAAGTTACGACCACCGACTCAGAATTTCGGTGGTAAATTTTAATAATTTCCAAACGTTGCTGGTTCTTGAAAATGTTGACTTTGACTAACCTTGGCATTGACAGTTCATTAAAAAAGTTTAATGGTGCGTTCATATAAAGATACAAAATTGTTATGTCCTTAATGAAAATCCTATATATTTTATTATAATGTTCAAATACCTAAAACGATGAGTGAAAGCTGGTATTTCAACAAAGACAAGAATATCAAAATATTTTGCCGCCTAAAATTGGCTAAAATCGCTTTTGTTTATAATTCCTTCCCAAGTTTGTTATACTATTGTAGTAGTAGGTTTTCAATGTAATCTTTCAAGCCGGCCTAATACAATTGAAAATTTTAGTATCCTTTAAAATTTCCAATTTAATCTGCTGCAGCGCAAAACTAACTTATAACCCTTTTATCGATAAATTTCAGGTGCATTAGCGTACGCTGAATTGGGCACAATGAACACATCATCTGGGGCCGAATATGCATATTTTATGGATGCATTCGGCGCACCTCCAGCCTTCTTGTTCTCGTGGGTTTCAACGCTGGTACTAAAACCATCGCAAATGGCAATCATATGTTTGTCCTTTGCACAATATGCGGTTGAAGCGTTTGTATCGGAATGTGATCCACCGATATCGGTGGTTAAAATGGTTGCACTTGTTGCAATAGGTAATTTACATCAATTTCATATTAATATTTTTTTAACATTCATGTCCCTTCAATTTTCTAGTGATGATCCTGTTTGTGAACTGTTACAGCGTAAATTTAGGGATGGCTGTACAAAATATATTTACAACGGCTAAACTTATAGCTGTGCTTATTGTTATCTGTGGTGGAGCATATAAACTTCTGCAAGGAAACACACAACATTTGCAGAATGCATTCACTGGCCCGACACCATCACTTGGTGCCATCGCAACTGCATTCTATACGGGGTTGTGGGCGTATGATGGATGGAATAATTTGAATTATGTTACGGAAGAAATACGTAATCCAAGCAAGTGAGTATATTAGAATTGATTGTTTTGTATGGTAATGAGTTTAGGTTGAGAATGCAAAACAACTCGGGAATTTAAATAAACTTTAGAATACCACAATGCACTAAACTACAATACATATTTTAAATTACATGTTTTTCAAAATGATTATACCAAGTAAATGCATCACACATTTCGTTTTGAGTCATTTAGAATTCAAATTACAGCAAAGACAAAAGATTTCAATCTTCAAATCATATACTGCATCTAGCCAAAAAGTATTTTCAAATTGTTGGCATAGCTTTCTAGAACATTTAATTCAATGGCACCAAATTATTGTTATGCATTCATTTGTTTCATACATGCAACATCCTGATTGTGCCATTAGATGTTTAATGAACGAATAAAAATTGGATTTCAATCAAACTTTCTGCACAACTATTCATTTTATGACCAACATTTTTATGTTTTCTCTGTGAATGTATTAATTTCCTTCTATTATGTATTTTCTTATTTACAGAAACCTTCCTAGGTCAATTATTATCGGTATACCGCTTGTAACGTTATGTTATGCTTTAATTAATGTCTCATATCTGGCGGCTATGTCACCCACCGAAATGATTGAATCCGAAGCTGTTGCTGTTACATTTGGTAATCGGATATTAGGGGCTCTAGCATGGCTTATGCCATTAAGTGTAACGATTAGTACATTCGGTAGTGCAAATGGAACATTGTTTGCAGCTGGACGGTTAGTATTGAGAAATTTTGAAATATTAATTTAAAGATTTTATAATTTTAGCTGCCATATGGCTTGATTTGTTTAATTATAAAATTGGCAAAGTTTACTCTACTATAAGATGTTAATATTCAGGGCCACGGCTAGTTAGTGGTTTCAATTGGTCTAGTGAATTTCACTGAGCCAATGCAGAAGCGGAATTATTTAGAACAGAAAAATATAGGCACGAAATATTTGTTTTGATATTTCGCAGTGATAATGACTAGAGACCTTATTTTAATTTTTTGCATTTGTTTCTTTAAGTTCTATTAGTTTGACCTTTCGATGCATTGATCAGATGATAACTCCTCTCAATTGATGAAACATATTGTTTTAATTATTAAATGTCAAAAATACTAAATAAGTGACAAAATAATTGACAGCGGGTGAGTGTGAGAATCTATATCAATTCACATCTTTAGGTGAAAGGGTCCTCCTTATCATAAGTTCAGCTCAAGCTTCTGCATATTACCTACATACATATTTCGGAGAGTACTATGTATAGATGTGTATATATATATATATATATATATATATATATATATATATATATATATATATCGTGTTTTTTAGAGGTATAGAAGTTTAAATTGGCAAGACTTTTTAATGCTACGAATGGTGTGACAGCTTTCATGCGTTTTATGGTTGGTTTGGTTTTCCCTTTTATCATGAATAGTATGGAATGCAAAAGAACATTTGCCGCGTTTTTGGCGAGATATGGCCTCAATTATTGGTTAAAGTAGTCGAAAATTAGACCTCTCGTTTGGACTTCTTCCGCGCGAGTTGAGGCGCTCACATTCCCGAAATCATATTCAAATGAAAATGGCAGAGAATTATCTTTCCAATAAAACCAATTTGAACATTCTCTAATGAGTTGACGAGATACAAGTACCGAGGAGACCAAACAACGAGAGAGTATTCAAGGATAGGATCGACAAGGCAAGAGAAAAGGTGGATAGGAGTAAAAATATTATTGAATTTGAGAGCATGTTTGAAAATGAGCCCCAATAATGTTGATGCCCTAGAGGTAACATTAAGAATGTGAGCACCAAAACTGAGCAGAGAATCAAAAGTAACACCGAAATCCTTGGCAGAATTCACAATAGTGAGAAGAACATCATATAACATAAAGCTAAACGCTAATTGAGAGAACTTAAGGGTAAAAGACATTTCACCGCATTTGGCAACATTAAGACAGAGATAATTAGATGCAAACCAATTATATAAAGCATTCAAATCTTCCTGTAAATACTGACAATCCTGTATAGATCTAACTGTGCGAAATATTTTGAAATCATCTATATAATTACCAATGGAAGAGCATTTATAAACAAGAGGAACAAAAGCGGGCCAAGAATGGAACCTTGAAGAACACCAGAGCAAGGATAACAGTAAGTAACACAACATACGAGAAGACAGATATGACTTTATCTATAATAAAATAGTACCATCAATGCTATACGCACTCAATTTGTTGCAAGAAAGCTGATGGTTGAAGGTTTCAAACGCCTTTGAAAATTCGGTAAAGATTACGTTAACTTGCATGTGATTATCCAATGCTTCTGCAATGAAATCAGTGAACGCAATCAAGTTCGTAGAGGTAGAACGACCTTTAAGAAATTCGTGTTGTTCCTTTGCCAAAATGGGGCATAAAAGAACTGAAACCCGGTTGTGTACCAGACGCTCAAATAAGTTAGGAAAGTAGCCATCCTTAATTTGTACTATTTCCATCAAAACGCTATTTATTTTTCTTTTTTGACATACATATATTTCGGGAGTAAGTTGCTCCCTTCTTCATGTCAGTTATTTTAAAAATAACTGAGCTGATATATATGTCAAAAAAAAAAAATAAATAAATAGCGTTTTGATGGAAATAATACAAATTAATGGTAGTTTGAAAGCACTAAACATGGGAAAACACACATACAAAGAGAGTTCCAAAATAAACGAGACTTTTGTCATACAATTTTCCGGTAGTGCCATCTGTGAATGAGATAGTGCGTTGAAAAGTTACATCCCTCCTTGACTTCCAGTGAAAGTTTGGTGACATTCGATTCAGTGGAAGCGAAGTTATTGCGTCTAAAGTGACAGTATGTTTTTGTCATCGGTACAAAAATGAGTTTCGAACAAAGAGCTAATATCAAATTTTGTTTTAAAATCGGTAAAACGTTTACCGAAACATTTGAATTGATGAAAAAAGTTTACGGCGATGATTTTCTATCTCGTGCCAGAGTTCATGAGTGGTTTTTACGTTTTAGATGATGAACATACGGGCCGCCCAAAATCAGTGATCACCAAAAACTCCATCGAAACTGTGTGCGAACTTATCAAAAATGAGCCGAAATCCTCGATGAAATTCATGGAATCGGAGTTGAATATCTCTAAAACATCGATTTATCGCATTTTAACCGATCATTTGGGCATCCACTCTTGCGGCTGATTTTTTTCACTAGAAATCGCATTTTTACCATCAATCACTTACCGTATTCGCCTGATATGGCTCCCTGTGACTTTTACCTATTCGGGAAATTGCATTTGGCCATGAAAGAAAAACGCTTTGCGTTCGTAGAGGGCATCCAAAAGGCTTGTACCGACACCCGGAAGGACATTCCGGTCAATGACCTGGAACACTCTTTCGAAAAGCTTTCGGATCACGCAAAATAGTATATCGAGGCCGGAGGAGACTATTTTGAATAAATAAGCTCGAATTTATCAGAGCGAACGTTCTGTCGTTTCTATTTTAGCTCAGTCTCGTTTATTTTGGAACACACATTGTGGTATGGAGAGTAGCGATATAGAACGATAATTGGGTACAGAAGAAGAATCACCATTCTTGAGAATAGGGACGATATTGGCTCTTTTCCAGTAAGCAAGAAAAATACCCGTACTTATACTGAGGTTGAATAAGAAAGCCAGAGGGATGGATAAGGAAAATGCTAAAGATTTTACAGAGATATTTGGTAATCCATCTGGGCCGGAAAAAAGATTGGGGTTAAGGGACTTAATGAGGGGTTCGGCTTTTAAACAAGGAAACGTCAATGGAGTGGAGTTCTGGTATAGTAACAGGATAGGAGATGCAGGACGAAAGAGCAGTTGTGGAAATGGAAGAAAAATATTCAGAGAAAAGGATGAAGATTCCCAGGGGACAGGAGCTCACAATATTAATATAAGATCAGTAAGGTTTTTTATTATTTTCCCGTAGCAAACTCTCCTGCAGCTGAAAAAGTCTTCTATCGCTGCTTTAGTTTCTTTCTTAGCTGCAGCACGCAAGGCAAGAAAACGGGTTCTAGTTTCATCAGAGCCATAAAGCTTATGATGATGATGCGCTTTGCTTTTAGTTATCAATGCTAAACGTACTTCTTAAGTGAGTCAAGGCTTCCGCTTTCCTGTCCGAGAAAGCTTAATTTGTGGTTAAATGTTTTATCAAGTTATGAAGGTGAGTGTAAAATTTACTCACCGCTTCCTCATACTCCAGTTTCGCAAAAAACACCTCCCAATCAACTAAGGAGACTTCAGAGGCAAGAGCTCATAAGTTTGATTGAAAGAAGCTAAATTTAGGAATAGGAGCTATATTACAATTTTTTTTAGGAACCACTAAGAGGTTAACGGGTAGACGTGGATGGTGACTGTCAACTGGGGTTAGAGGACACAAGGCACGGGAAACAGTTAAGTGGGAGATTGGATAGCACCAAGTCAAGTAGCCAACCATTGGAGTTAGGACATTGTTGAATTGAGAAAGTGAATAGAATGATAGGAACGAGGAGATGCACAAGGAAGGAGCATCAGCTGATAGTACAGAAAAAAGAAGGTTTGATAACCATTGTACTGAACGTAGGTTGAAATCGCGATAAATTAATATTTAACAGGGCAGATGCCGCGAGAAAATATAAAACGAAAACCCATTAAAGAAGGGCTCATATACCAGTAAGGGAGAATTACTAGGTATATATAGAAGATATTAATAAAGAGGCATTGTGGGGAAGGGAGACCTTTAAGATAACACAATCTACAACACTGGAAAAGCTGAAATCAATATAAAGAGAGCTTTGTATAGCATTTTTAATAGCAACCAAGACCCCTACACCATTTCTTTGTTAGTGAAGGTTAAATCCGATCACAGCGATAAATATTATAATCTAATAAAATTTCCGTGTCTAGTATAGAATCACGTAGCCAAGTTTCAGTCAGACAGGTAAATGAATCGACGCTAAGATGTAACAATAAAAACAGCTTATCAAGCTTGGTCCTCAAGCCTCTTACATTTTGATAATATAAAGGAATGCTATAAGTGACGTTATAGTCGTTAAATTTAGTTTGCAGCTTATAGTCTTCCAGGTGCACGAAACGATTTTCTAATTTTCGCAATAAACGGTTAAACGAAAACTCCAGGTGACCAGCTTTCCGAATTCAGAAGAGTATTGCAATCTACTGGGACTGAAAGCTTGAAGGAAGCAATCACTCTGACCTCTAAGTTATCTTTGGTAAGCTTGCAGCAACGAATGACTTTTATGGCCGAGCCAAATTTTTTGGTAACATAATTCCTAATATATGCCGCGGAAGTGTGATAGCTAAGGCGGGATGTGAAGATCTGTAAAGGAGGGACCACAACTTCAAGAGACGGAATTTCATCTTCCGATGTTAGAGGAGACATTCTCGTTAAACCGCCAGACGATGCTGAAGACGAAGATTTTTTTTGAAATAGCTCCTCGGCTAATTAATGGAAGTCCAGATGAAGTCAGATGTGTTACAGATGTAGTCAGATGTGTGATAACCGATTCAGCACAAACATTAATGAAATATCACGAGTTGCACAAGTCTGAGGTGAGCTTGTTGGGTCAACTGCGCGATGAGGTGTTTTAGAAGCTGAGGTTTTAACTGAGGATTTACTTCTGGTGACAATATGGGGCTCATAATCAAGCCTGATCGAGCCGCTGTTAACATCACACTGCAGTATAGGTGTCGACAATTTCGGTCTGTTATCAATATCATTGAAGGATGGTGAGACTAACGTTTTGGGAGAAGTGTTCTCCGAAAATTTCAATAAAAATAAAAACTCAACCTTTAGGCAAGCACTTGAGCATTTAGCCTGAAGTGTGTTGAACTGATATACATATATATATATATATATATATATATATATATATATATATATATATATATATATATATATATATATATATATATATATATATATATATATATATATATATACACATATATATACACATATAAGTATATAGGTATGTATATATATATATATATATATATATATGTATATGTGTATATATTGTGTATATATATATATATATATATATATATTTATATATATATATATATATATATATATATATATATATTTATATATTTATATATATATATATATATATTTATATATATATATATATATATATTTATATATATATATATATATATATATATATATATATATATATATATTTATATATATATATATATATATATATATATATATATATTTATATATATATATATATATATATATTTATATATATATATATATATATATATATATATATATTTTATATGTCTAGTAGAATGAGAGCCGCTTTTTGTAGAGGATTTGTCTTCGTCGAATACGCGTCTGATATAGGTATCAATACTTTGATTTAATCAAGTAATCAATTGACTCCACGGTACGTACGGACGTCAAGTATTAGGTTGTTCGTTCAATAATGTCGTTTTTTTTTCATCTTAATGATATATTGACCATTTTTTGGATGACCTTTTGCCATCTTTCGGCTAGTTGAAAAATTCCACGTTCGAAAATACCTTGGTTTATAGAAGCGAAGAGCTGGTCCAACTCATTTTTAATAGTCTGATTGAAATCAACAGTTTTACCATTCAAATTTTTTTGATGGGATCGGAACAAATGATAGTCGGATGGTGCTAAGTCAGGGTTATAGGGTGGATATGCAATCAGCTCCCAATTGAGCTCCATTAATGTTTGACGGGTTATCAAAGAGGTGAGGGGTCTGGCATTATCATGATGGAACATCACGCCTTTGCGATTGGCCAGTTTTGGACGTTTTTCTTGATTTCTTCGTTCAATATAATGAAACCTGCTTCAATTTCAGGAAAGATGTATTGAGTAAATATCTTGACTAGTTTTTAACCAGTAAAAGCGCTTGAGCCAAAACAGAATGGCGGCCATTTTAGACCAAAATCCGTGATTTCTGTGCTGGTCAAAGTATAGCTACAATTCAGACGAAATTTGGTATTGCGATTCCTTAAACTGTATTATGAAGCTCACAATAAAAAACTCAAAACCGAACTCTGTCTGAAACAAAATGTTGGCCGTTCAAAAGTCGAAAAGTCCACCCTTCCGTGGACATTAATGAAACTTGGCGATGTGGTAGAGACTCTCTAGATACATATCTAGAGAATAATGAAAAACAAATTCAAGGTTAGGCCTCAAAGTTCAAAATGGCGGCGAGTCAAATTTCGAAATTCTAAAGGCTTCTAAAAGTCACGATATATATGAAACTTGATATTAAGAAAGACAAGAATCAGTTTTAAGAACCTTGTTATTTTGATGATCATCCATGTGTAAATTTCTAAATGGCGGCCGTTCAACTATGCAGTTTTCGCCGGTTTTCGTGGCCCTCGAGCTGCTATTTTTCTCAACGGATTTTGATGAAACTTGAAATTTCAGATTATTGAAATAAGTTATTTTGACCAGCAAACATCATGATGATAAATAGAACAGTCGAAAATTTAATACTTAATATTTTTAACTGCCGTTTTCTATTAAAAATCGAATATTTTTTCCTATCGAGAGATAGACTCCGATTTGAACGAAATTTGGCACAGTATTGATTATATTGTCATAGAAATGTTTGAAATGGCTTACATTGGAGGTATTTGTACGACAGAAATTTTTTCTTAGAGAGTGTTTGACTTTCAAAGTGGCGTCTAATAAATATTTATTTGCCTTTTGAAAATGAGGGTGCCTGGGGGAAATTTGCCTTTCTGGCTGGTGGTACCAAAGAAGATTTTTCTAGTCATGAAGTATTCTGTATCTACATAAATGTTATTATGAGACATTTGATTATTAAGTAATTATGAGACATTTTATTATTAAGAAGTAAACATAATATACTAGGACACACCCTAAATTCAAACGCCCACAAAATGTTCCAAACATGTATAAAATCTTCGATACAAACTCAGCCAAACATATTAAATTATAATTAGTAGTCGTAAATTCTACAAAATTATATGTATTACACGGGAAATTGCAGAAATAATCATACTGAATATAAATAAAACATCTTTTTGGTTATGAGATTCAATCAAAAAAAAAAGAAAAAAAAATAATGAGTAACATTTAAATATGCGTTGTTTTGAAATAATGCCCTCAACAATCTTAGCCATTTAAAATATACATATAAAAGCAAAATTTAATACCCACAACACATTGAATATTCTCAAAATAAAATTTAACAAAGCCTTAAAAATCAACTGGCGCCTGTCGAAGCAGCAAAAATATAAAACAGAGCATGACATTAAGCCATTAATTATAAATACAAGATCAACGGCGACATACATGCCTTCTGTCTCGTTTGCATTGCGATCATGCTCTTTTGAGTATTAAAGTCAATGATTTGGCAATCAGTCAACTTGTCACCAGACTAAATATCTATTTTTAAATTGAGATTTTATTGTTCTTCTTTCCTTAAGCGAATGCAAATAGGATCTATTAACATTGAATCATGTTAGCAAAGTGTGTGCAATTTGTTTGAGACGAACAAGGAAAGAGAGAAAGAGGAAAGAGCTAAAAGGTCAATCAATTAAAAAATATATGTTATGTTGATATGATAAGATAGGATGAATAATTATCCTACGAGTATTGATATTGAAACAAGTTGAGAATACAGGAGTATGCTCCTTTTAGAAAGGTTTTGTATTCATTCTATGAAATGCAGATCCTTCCGCTACGCAAGAAACAAACTCAATCAACGCCTGCTTACTCAGGCCCAGAAGGAAAGCAATTAGCGAGCACGACGTCACAGCGGAAACTGTTAAAAACTTTTCAATTGGTCTAAAAGAACAGGTCAATAGGTCTAAAAACCTGGTACGCATTGTGACGTCATGCTTCCGCTTTTGGGCCTGTGTGAGGAGGCATTGACTCAATGCAACACTTTGGTGACAGATATTTTAAATAATAGGGTTAAAGGAAAACCTCTTTTACTCCAATTTAATTGGCCGCCATTTTATTGCCGAATAGTACATATAATTCAACGTTCAGGGCCTCAAGATATTTAAGTTGATTTCAAAAATTTAACGACTGATTTGATCGAAAGCTAATGTAGTAGGAAAATCATAATTTGTTCTGTTTTTTTAATATGAATATATGTATGAAAATTTAAATGGCTATCACATCAATTGAACCCAGCCAGATTCAAATGGACAAGCTTATATTAAACTAGCAAAGGTACAAAATTCCATTAAATTTAATCCAATTTTTTGGGGGAAAATGTGAAATGTACAAATTCTTCTACGAGTATTATTAACAAAGTTATGCTAATTTTGACTTCCAAGGTAGAAAGTTGCCTGCGAGGAAAGACAACACTCACTCAATGATTGGCAGCAGTCCTGGGTAAACAGCACGAAAGGAAGATGGACAGCGCGCCTCATCCCTGATCTGAGACCGTGGCTTAATCGAACGTATGGTGACACTGACTTCTATCTGACCCAGCTCTTGAGCGGGCATGGGTGTGTTCGGTCTTATTTGCACAAGATTGCTAAGTTACGATCCCCCGAATGTAGGTTTTGTGCAGCAGAGGTTGACGATGCCTGCCATAAATTTTTTGCATGCAAAAGATGGGATAGGCTGCGCCGGGACCTCTACGAGAAAACAGGAGATCTTTCCCAAATAGTCTAAGAAAAAGGACTCACAGCAGCCGGGGACTTCGGGGCTGGGGGATAACTTTTCTAGCAACCCCTCTTCCTCCCTCCGCGCAACTTGGACACTCCACGGCGTAACGAAATGAGGCTTTTTTTTGTAGTCGGAAGGTGAATGCCATTTACGCACTGAGTGTGGGGCTCCCATGCTCGCGACAGACTGGACAATCCACTCACCCCCTGTCAACCTGAGAAATCAGCCTGGAACCGTTTGACACATTATTTCAGGCCAGGTTTCGTTTTGCTACGCCATGTAGCGACTTCAAACTGGGGGATCCCTCCTTTAGCGGGAGGGGAGGAGGAAGAAAAATTGCCCGACAAGCGATCCCCCTGCCCCAACATCCCCGGCTGCTGTGAGTCCCTTATATCTTTTATGACTGCCCAAAATAATGTGCCACTTTGCTCCATTTGTCAACCGAGCCAAGCGTCTTCCATGCGTCCTCGCTTCGATGCAGGTAAAAAGCGCGGCGCTCTCTAGCAAGGAGGGCAACAGGTATCACGCCTGCAATACCTCTCACCCCAGTATCAGAGAGTGTCGGATATGAAGATGCAATCCTCAGTGGTCCTCTTCTCTGTACCTATGCCAAAATTTTTCGGTACATCTCTTTACCGCGAGCGTCGCTCCATACTTCCGCTACTTTAGCCATAAGTTGACTCAGAGCCGACATGCCCAAACCAGCCTTCTCAGCCGTTCCCATGATTTGCTCAGACAAACTATTCAAGCCGATCAGTAGCCCCAGGTTCTTCACTACTGGCTTCGATTCGGTTATTATGTCTCCAATGCTGATCATCCTTTCTGTAAGGATTCTCTTTTTCGTCAGCTTGATCACTTCAGTTTTCTCCAGTGCTAAACTGAGCCCGTGAGCAGTCATCCAGTCTCTCACTCGGTGGATTAGCATACCTAGCCTAAGTTGTACCTAGCATACCTAGCCTAAGTTGTACCTGTTCAACGATACGTCTAGCGATTAGAGCCGCAACAGCATCCACATAGCCAACCAAGTGCGACTCATTTGGCATCTCCAGTCTCAGTAGTCCGTCGTAAAACACGTTCCACAGGTCTTAAGCAAGGACAGATCCCTGGTAACACCCGATGTCACTTTCATCCTTCGTTGGCCTTGTGTCGTATCGTAAAGTAGGGTTCGGTCCTTCAGGTAGTCCCTCAGAAGCCACATTTGATATTCTGGTACTTGAACAGGGTTTTTCAGCGTATCCAGAATATCCATCTAGCGGAGTTGAAGGCATTTCTAACGTCGAGTATCACCAGCAGAACGATCCGTCGCTTGGTGTGGCTATGCATCTCTGCCTTTCGGACCGCACTCATCACCTCTGCAATCGCATCAATGGTGGAGCGTCTTACTCTAAAGCCGTACTGCCAAGGAGAAAGGTACCCAGAAGCAAGAATTACGTCAGTGAGTCCTCCCTTGATGACCGTCTCTAGTACATTCTCAGCCGTGTCTAGCATGCAAAACGGGCATCCATCCCTTGATGCCAGTAACAACATTTTAAAGCCTGTTTTGAAAAGTCTTCACCAACATCTTTCATTTGATAATCCTCACAACAGCCTTCGGACAAAATTTTGTTTATGGACTACCTCCATACATGATCCTCAAGAACATTTAAAAAATTTTTTTGATATCCAAATGTTCAAGATGTAATGTTACCAAGCTCCATGTCTGAAACTAGAGTTTCGGTGAAAAACTGCTGTGATAGACGGACAGGCAGGCCACGATTTCAAAGGGGCCTTTTACAATGCACAAAATCATAAAAATGGAAAGCAATTAAGTTTTAAATCATGAAATCTCACCTTTTGTCCATTCTCTTTTTACCCCATTACAATCAAGGTGAATTTTCGAATAAGTCATAAAATAATGTAAAGCTCCTAATCCTTTGAATGTACACAAACAATCCTGCTGAGTACAAGGTGTTTATTTTTTTGATTACAGATTAATATATAATACGGTACTACATGTTTTGTTTTTTTTTGACGAATTCATAAAAACAACTAACACGTTCCAGGAGGCATATGATATCACCCACGTACTTGAAATTGGCGAAAGGGTACCTATTTTGGAAGCAACATACGAACTTAGGTTTTATCCTCCAATACCACAAATGAAACGCAGAAAAAGAAACCGAAGCCATCGAAAAAAGTTGCTGCGAAAATAACGCACAACTACATTACAGAATAGAACTGGCCCGGTGACCTTGAGATGGGCGAGAACATACTCGTACCTAGAAAAACTTGTTTTAACTATACAGAAACTTGTTTCAACCATAAACAATACAAGCAAAGTTACGTAATTTACAGTACCTGAAGCTGCGTCGTTGAATTTCAGGATAATATGTTACGAAGGTTAGCTTCTGTATGTAATAGTCCATTCAATAAGTCCGTAGGATGACACATAGATGGCGTAACTAGAATTTTTTCTATATAATTTTTTATTAGTACTAACCTTCAAACGCTACGTGTGTAAATTTGACAGCAATCGGACTATTGATTCATGAGTTATAGCATTTTGTACGAAGCAACTTTTGTTATTGAAAAAATGGAAAAATATGAATTTTGAGTTTTAATAAAGCATTGCCTTTTGATGAAAAAAAATCAATGGAAACCAAACAATGGCTTGATAAACATTATCCGGACTCTGCTCCATCGAGACAAATAGTAGAGACGTGGATTGTTGAATTTAAACGTGGTCGTACCAGTACAAATGATGCAGAGCGCGGTGGACGCCCAAATGAGGCTGTTATTCCAGAAAACATAAAAAAATCCACAAATTAGTTATTAACAATCGCAAATTGAAGGTGCACGAGCTTGCTGACATTGTAAAGACATCAGATGGTAGTGTTTTTACCATTTTACACGAGCATTTGGGTAAGCGAAAGCTCTGTGCAAAGTGGGTGCCACGTGAGCTCACAATCAACCAAAAACAACAACGCATTCATGCTTCAGAGGAGTGTTTGGCGCTGTTAAACTGCAATAAAATCGAATTCTATCGTCGATATGTGACAATGGATGAAACATGGCTTCAATATTACACACCAGAATCCAAAAGACAGTCAGCTGAGTGGACAGCAGTTGACGAGCCGAATCCAAAGCGTGCAAAGAGGCAACAGTGGGCCAGTAAGGTGATGGCGTCTGTGTTTTGGGATGCGAACAGAATAATATTCATCGACTATTTCCAAAAAGGAACCACTATCAACAGCGACTATTACTGTGCACTTTTGGATCGATTGAAAGCTGAAATCACTAAGAAACGGCCGCATTTGCAAAAGAAAAAAGTGTTGTTTCACCAAGAAAATGCACCGTGTCACAAATCGATGAAAACGATGTGAAATTTGAATGGATTGAGGTTCGAATTGCTTACCCACCCACCGTATTCTCCAGATTTAGCCCACAGCGACTTTTTCCTGTTTTCAAATCTCAAGAGAATACTTGCTGGAAGGAAATTGAAGTACAATGATGAAGTAATCGCTGAAACTTAGACCTATTTTGATGAGAAAGAGAAATCGTACTTTATAAGTGGTATCGAAAAGTTGGAAAATCGCTATAGTCGTTGTATCGCCCTTGAAGGCAACTATGTTGAATAATAAAATCGAGTTTTGTTAAAAAGTTTTTTTTTCTTACTTATCCTACGGACTTATTGAATGACCTGTTATCTATTCTCTGACCTACTTTAAGCAACCCTCATTTCTAGAGTAACCATTGTTGTTTGTTGCGGAATGGGAATTTAAGACAAAAACTATAATTCACCAGGGCTTGCTGATTCAGAAAAAACCAAATATTCCAGTATCGAGAATTCTTGAGAGATCAGTTGTCTATGAGCATTTAAAACTTGAACCCACATTTTTGATACTGAGAGACAAATATGCTCGCGAAATTGACGTTAGAGTCATCTCAGGTCAATACAAATGAGTTGATTTTTCAGCCTACAGAGGAGCGATTTGTGATCATCTCCCCTGTACTAACGCCTAAACTCATCTGTCAGCTCACTCCTTGACACTTAATACGCCATGAACTCTCTATGGAATTGCAAATATTTGAGCTCTAAAGAATCTCCAACAAATGCGATATCAATATTAGATCAAAAAAACTACTTTTTTTCCAGATAACCGTGATATATTATATTTACTCTTGTACAGACACGTATTTCGTGTGGGTACTTCTTAGTGTAGGTATTTCTTATAATCTCAGTGTTGGTATTTCTTAAAATATGGGCACACAATTCGCTTAAAAACTACACCCAAGATGATATTCAATGCATCTGATTATGGTGGCAATTAATGATCTCGTTTGACGTTATACCGATACCGCGATATACAGCCTTCGGAAAATTTCGAAAATATGCTTTGACGTCAACATTTTAAAGAGACTATTCAATCAACGAGGTCAGAAAGGAAAATTAATAAACTCTTACCCTGGCTTCTTCTTCTTCGTATCACTACAGCTTCTCTCGAGCCTTCGATTCCTACAAATAGCGCCTCCATCTGTCTCGGTCCATTGACCACGTCCTCCAATTTCGAAATCCGAATAGCGACGAACTGTCTTCGTCGACCGAATCAGACCAGTATTTCCTCGGTTTCCCCACTGATCTCCGGCCTTCAGTTCTCCTTCTTCTTCTTCTTAGCACTACAGCCCCTCTCGGGCCTTCGCTTCCTGCAAATAGCACCTCCAACTGCCTCGGCCCGTTGACCGCGTCTTCCGATTCCGAAATCCGAGCAGCGATGAACTGTCTTCGTCGACTGGGTCAGACCAGCGTTTCCTCGGTTTCCCCTCTGGCCTCCGGCCTTCAGTTCTCCCAACGAATACCTTCTTGGGTATCCGTTGTTTGTCCATACGATTCATGTGTCCAGCCCATTGCAGCTTCCGCAGTCTTACAATCGTTGAGACTAACGGCTCGTCAAAAATTTCATACAACTCATGGTTGTATCGAATTCTCCATTGGTCCCCGTCAAGCCTGGTTTCATTTATTCGTCTCATGACCCGTCGCCCAAAGGCGGTCAATATATTTGCGGATGCTTGGGTTAGGGTCCATGTTCCACACCCATAGCATAACACAGGTCTTATCAGAGATTTGTATACTTGGAGCTTTGTTTTCCTGTGTATGCAGTTGGTCTTCAAGATCGTCAAAACTGAATAAAATATTTGATTTGCGAGCTGTATTCTTCGGCGTATTTCGTCTCTTTCATTATTGGTTCTCGTTATTTTGGCCCCTAAATACACAAATTCGCTCACATTTTCGATACTGTATTCGCCAAGTGTGATATTTTGTGTGCTTGAGGTATTTTTCCTCGACTGCGTCATGAGCTTTGTTTTATTTTCATTGATTCGTAGCCCTACTAGTTTTGCTTCGCTGTCGAGTTTCAGGAAGAGTTCTTTGGCAGTTGTTAATGATCGTGACAAAATGTTGATGTCGTCCGCATAGGCTACTTCTTGGCTCGACTTGTATCGCAATGTACCTCGCGTATCGACATGTTGCTTCCTTATGACGTACTCCAGAGCTAAATTGAATAGCAATGGGGCCAGCCCATCTCCCTACGGTAGTCCGATATTTGTGTCAAAGGCATCGGTGAGTTGGTTATTGATGCGGACATGGGAGGTCGTCGACACCTTTGTCATTTTGGTAAGATGGACTAATTTGGCTGCGATGCCAAAGCAAAGCATTATTTGGTACAGTACGTTACGATCAATATTGTCGTATGCTTGCTTAAAGTCAACGAATATTTGGTGGACGTCTATGTTGAACTCCCAGCATTTTTCAAGTACCTGCTTGACAGTGAAAAATTGGTGTATTGTCG
The DNA here is from genome assembly GCA_963969285.1 of Odontomyia ornata. Taxonomy (NCBI): domain Eukaryota; kingdom Metazoa; phylum Arthropoda; class Insecta; order Diptera; family Stratiomyidae; genus Odontomyia; species Odontomyia ornata. The sequence goes on along the minus strand of OZ017742.1, from coordinate 247,204,509 downwards.
ATCTACCTACTTTAAAAACCACCTTGGTACTCCCCAATAATACTGTTGGCGTATGATCCAATTTCATTTTCTAAGATCTTTGAAAATATTTTGTACGCCGTACAAAGTAATGATATGCCTCTATAATTTTCGCACTGTAGCTTGGCACCTTTTTTTGTGGACAGGGTGTATAATTGATTGGGGCCACTCAACCGTATGTTGAAATTTTTCGAAATGCAGACCTTAATCGACCCAAGATGTCTCGAGAACAATGATTTTTGTCCTAGATTATATATAAAACACCTATAGCAAAAGCACTCTCCTGCTGACTAACTTAACTTATTCAATTCTGAGCTCAGTCATATAAGAATAATTGGTTTTTCGGGTCCTTGAATGTCATTGTTTAATTCGATATGTTCATGTGAAGCCTACTAAAAGACATTTTTTTAGTCAAGACTAGCGACATAACAAGCCTTTGGCGGCCGTCGGTAGTGTTTAGAGTAATTAAATCAAGTCCATTAGCAGTGATGTTTACTGCCTCAGCGAGCAAGATTTTAGGTTTCGCTGGAATTACCTTGCCTGACGACGCGTAGGCACGCTGGTAGCTAGCTTCTGCTGTGTCATAGGGCGGGTTCTTTTGCTAGCGGCGAGTCCACTACAAAAATATTTTCCTGCATATGAATTAAAGATATAATTCGGCCTGACGAAAAAAACGAAGATGGCTGATGATACAAGTCATCCTTCCGTTTTCAACGGAAAAGCTAGCCAATATCTGAAAATTGGGCAACCAGGTGGATTTGGTGCCCCCTTGTACTCTCCCAACCGGATCTAAATCTGGATGACTAGGTCCATCTTTAGGGATCTTTAGGGATCCTATGGCGTGAAAGCCCTTAACACTAACGAAGGATTTGGTATGGAGTTTACATCAGAAGATGTATCCCCTCACGCGGCAGTTTCCTACCCATTCCAGGGATAGAGTAGAAAACCCAGTCTTGGTTTGTTTAATAATTTATTCTATTTTACTTAGACAATCACAGTCAACTTGAAGAAATGTGCTGCTAATCTAATGATTTAATCGGTCAATCGTAACTGTTGATGAACAAGGAACAGTTCAGGCTGACATATTAAAAAAAATAATTAATTGCACTATGCGCGTTGGAACATGAGATAAGAGTACAAAAAATCATTTCATTCTATAGAAGCAACGAATATCAAAATACTCAATACATTTCCTTCTTCTTTAATGCTGAGCCAGTCAAATTTTTTCCTTCACTTACGGTCAAAATAGAAAATGTAATCATTGGTATTTTCTGGTTTGAAAAAAAATGTTTACTTGGTTTCCTGTAAAGTCCATATGATGGGTCTATAATTTTCAATCTGATTCCAACATAGTATTATTATTTATTTGAACAGAGATGGACTGCTGATTTAGTTCAATTTTAAGTTGTACCGTTTAAACAATTTTTATAAACCCCTTAAAAATGTTATTATATACCAATTGAATTAATTACTTCTGACTGTATTTTCAAATGGAAAATTAAAATTAAAAATAGTAACAAATATGTAATACAATGAGGATAATCCTAAGTAATATAAAGTAAAGAAAAAATCAGATACTCAGCTAATTCCGCGAGCGCTCGTGAGGCAGGCGATGCTAAAGCCAATGTTTTGATATGTAAACGGATAAGAATAACTAATTCTTGTTTTTTCCGATAGTACAGTATTTAAAAAGTTTCGATGGCGATGACGTGTTTTCTCAAGACGGTCCATGACACTCCCAAAAAGACAAGGCGAATCTTTTGCTTTTCTAGCGCACACACTATTTTGCCATTTTCCCTTCTTTTTTCCGAATCGCCGGCAACCAAGTCCCATCGAGGACAACAGACCAAAATCGACTTCCCAAATCAAACCACCCAGCAAACAGTCACAACCGCACGATTTTTAAGCAACTCGCATATCATTCAAGTTCACCCAAATACCAGTCAGTCAATTTTGCGTTTAGGCTCAAATTTGAACACCCAATTTTCGTTGCATCTATGTGTATAAAGATTTAGTTTATAAGCGAATGCTTCGCCACATATTTCGCACGCTTGATTCTTGCTCATATGTTTTCGCTTATTATTATATGATTAGATAATTGGCGACTAGTGTAGAAAGTAAGCCCGCACACGTCGCAAGCGATGTTACGCTGACAGTCGCGTGATTTCATATGGTCCAGAGATTCAGTGCGGTACCGAAAGGCTATGCCACATTCGTTACATGGAAATTGTCGTTCCACAGTACGCGAACGCTCATGTACACACATGACAAATTGAGAGGCAAACGTTGTCACAATATTTGCATTTGTACTACAAAGTTTCAATATGCGCGGGAGTGATACCAAAGTTTATTCATTTTTGAGAGTAATGATTTCGATTGAATTGAGACTTCGAATACATTTTGCTTTTGAATTCTTTATCACGCATAACACATTTGTATTGTCCACCGCTGTGCATTTGTTACATGTGTATATCTCTCTTGCCAGAGTCTGCAAAGCTTTGCGAGCACATTGGGTCACCACCATTAGGGTATTCTTTTTTGATGGGCTTCTAATTGCTCTTCGTTTCCTAATTCCACTGCACAAATCCTACAGTTGACTTCATCATTTCTTTGTGCATTAAAAATGCACGAGACAATTTGCATAATTTACAAAAGTACGGTTGGTTATGTTTGCTCCTCATCGGTCACTCTTATTGATCTTCATGCGTCTTAGATTGCCGGGACATAGAAAGTCCGGAATATTTTAGTTGCGTTTGTTTGCCCTGTTTGCCCTAGAATTTCAGTATGAACGGATGAAAGTTGTGAGCCTCGTTCACTGCGCGATGCTGTTCAATTGAGCCTGGTATCCCGTACGGATGTTCAATCGAATGTGTAGAGATTGGAAATCTTAACGGAATTCAATGAAGGTTCCGGCTGCAGGTGAACGTGGACGGAAAACGCCGGGAACGTGAGGATGATTTGTCGACGATGAACTCATATTCGGCATATGCCCACCCAAGGACACTACATTTTCCATTCCAATACTTGCTGTGGGTGGGTCGTTCTGTAAACGTTACAGGAAAGTCATGACTTTGAGGACTAATTTGTTTAATGGAATTGGGCAGCCAAGACTAAAGTTTACAACATTAGAAAAACTACTAGATTCAGATGCTGATTTTGATAGCTATAGTTACACTTGTTTTGCCAATTCTGCTAGTACATTCTTGTAGATAAAAGGATCCAGATTATGACCTAGCATATAAATCAGCCATCAATCACCAATAAATTCTCTTGCAGTTCGCATGTCCGGACTGCTCGACTACTACACGTCTTAATATTTCATCGATTAATAGGAGAGGATATGCGTTCTTTATGCTCACAGCATTGACTCGACATCTTAGCTGTGAATATTCTTTGTCGGACAGTCCAACGTGTTAGGGTCTTCTATACCGTAAACATTTTGATGACACTCGGCTGACTGGATCTCCAACAGAAGAAAAAGGAGAACGTTCAATTGATCTAGGTCGTAGTAATCTCACGGTTTTAGGTCGTTCTAGCTCTGGTTTAAGATCCTTTATTGAGGATGTTGGGAGTGCCTCGGGGTGTTCCCGGCACATACGTCCTAGTTTTTGGCTTTTGACTTTGATAATAGAAAACGATCGGGTCTGACGGACATGCCCAGGACATGACCTATGGCCAGACTGCCTACTGGGCTTAGGATTCACTAGTGCTGGATTAGCAAATGGTTTTGTAATTGCTTTGATCAGCAACAAAGCATAAATGTTTGGCGTTCTATATGGAGGGTCTTCAGAGTTTGTTTTTAATCCTCCTCTCTATAAAAATTACGTTGTAAGAGTATATGAAATATCCATTAACGATTTAAAGTTTATTAACTTTTACATTAATCGTAAATCCTTTTTCAGTCTATGTTTTGCAGCGAGTCGAGAAGGACATCTCTTCAACATTCTTTCGTACGTTCACGTTCGCCGATTGACACCAGCTCCCGGACTAATATTTCACGTAAGATATTTCACATACATACGATTTAAGTAATGATCACTAATAACCCCCATTTTTCAACTTTCTCCCCAAACAGTCTCTCGTTGCAGCTGCTATGGTCCTCTATGGAACTATTGACTCGCTCATCGACTTTTTCAGCTTTACAGCATGGATATTCTACGGTGGTGCCATGCTTGCATTGATCGTTATGAGATATACTAAACCAAATTATCCAAGGCCATACAAAGTGCCTCTTATCATTCCAATATTGGTTTTAGTTATTTCAGCGTATCTTGTTGCCGCTCCTATTATTGACAAGCCACAAATTGAATATCTCTATGCTGTATCTTTCATTTTGGCTGGCCTTATTTTCTACGTACCATTCGTGAAAATGGGCCTGACTCCCAAATTCATGGGTATGTATTGTTCATTTCGAATCTTTATTTAACGCATAAGTTTTAGGGTCATACAAGGGAATGCATTTGCGAATAGTTCTTCTTCGACATCTTCTTCCTCTTCGAATCCTGTAAAGTGAGATGAAGAGAATAGGACGAGAGAAGATATCGCTTGATTATAATATTCCCGCGATGGCCGAGACTACGATTAGGATTCTTTCTACTGTCAGACAAAAATCAGTCTGCGACTATAAGAAGTAGAAAGAGAAGAGATGGAGGGAGAGAATGTGAGAGACGAGGGCTTGGCCTATCCGAATCTCTGCTCTTCGTTGTTGTGAGGGACCATGCACTTGGGTTCGATTCCTTTTATTATAATTGTAGTTTTCGCGTGGTTCACAAACTGAATAATGGTTTTTTATTTATTTCATGATTTCAGACAAAGTCACGCTTTTCTTTCAACTTCTTTTGGAAGTTGTACCAACATCTACAATGGCTATGTTCGATTAGCATACAACAAGAAAACCATCTTGGGTTTAAGTGTCGATAGTTTGAATATGAAGGATTGCAAATGATTGTGAGAGGACTGGTCTTCAAAATGTTAAAGTGATCTAGGCATGCAAAGGTCCAGATTAAGTGTCTTAGTCAAGTATTTAAGTTCAACCGTCATCAGCTTTTAATTTGGATATGTAACTCTTAGAATAAATTCAAATCATTGCCAAATTACAACGTAATCATTGAACGTTATACGCCAAGACGTTGTAAACTTTATGCAAAGCAATAAACATTTAATAATTAAAAAACAATAGTCATCAATCTCAGCGTTCATTCCTGTGATTTCCATCAATTTCATGCTAAATTATTACAGTGATGTCTTTTCAATTGTATTTAGAAGCTTAAGTCAAGTTAAAGCATAAGAAAAGTTTACAACGAGTGATCGATGTTTATTAATTAGGCAACAATAAGCCCAACTTTGTGGAGAAACGTCGTTATTAAACAACGCTCCAAACGTTTAAATTTTAGCTTAATCGAAATCGAACAGAGCAATAAATTAATTATTATTCTAAACAAAACAAAACGAAGATCACAATCTTGCATTATCTTGAAATGAAAAATAAGAAACTGACAAAAATCAATAAGACTTAAACAATGTGTTGTTAATAATATTTTACATATAAATCAAAATAAGAAACAAAAAAGCGCAAAATACGTGGAAAATAAACATTATTTTTAGAATGTACATAAAAAAACTCAAAAAAATTAATTAATAAAAAACTACAAAACATACATTCTTCAAACAGTGCAAGCCGTATTTTTTTACATAAATTGTGCTCAACAAATCAAAGCATCGAAATGCGCTGTTTTTATTTTTTAAATATTAAAATAAAAATGATTTAGTACACTATTTATTAAAATTAAAAGATTTAGTTAGAATAAAGTTGCAAAAAATCAGAATCTTATTTCACATACATAATATGTATGTTCATTTATTTAGATAAACGTAATGTGTTTGTACTACTTTTATTTAATCAATCACTTACGGTTTTGATAATGACATATAGTTCGCTTTGTAATTAATATATATTTCGGTGAGTAGCACGGTTGAAAAATATATTTTATATTGTTATATGTACTTTTTATATTGTTAAGTGACTATTTTCGAAACACGTATAATAAGTAAATGTATGATTTAAAGAAAACAGAAAGACTTGTCAAAGACAGTGTCGATTGTATTATGATGAATATTATATTAAAATGTTAGTATTAGTCAGAAATATGTTTTATTTAAAATTTTGACATTAATCGTCATTTGTAGTTGAGTTTTCGAATTTGAAAAAGTTTATTGAAAAGGTTTTTAACCAGCATTCCATAGGTGAGGATATCAGTTTCACATATATATTTTTTTAGTTTTTAAGATTTGAAGATACTAGGAAATACTCGTACATGTAGTGTTTTATGGTTTGATTATTAGCCGTGAATGACTTGCAGCGATGTTGTGCTACCTCAGCGAAAAAGGTGTCGGTTCTCACTGAGACTGACTTGGTCCAGGAGCAGGCTAGCATCTGTGGTGTGGAGGGGCGGATTCTTTCTCCTGGCACCACCTTTCACTGCAAATTATTTCTTCGCATATAAGCTTTGTAGAGTGAAAAAAAACACAGCGCGGAAGAAAAAATGCTGGAAGGCGCAGCCACGATGGCTTAAGGTTCGCTCTGAAAGTTCTCCCAACGAATACCTTTTTGGGTATCCGTTATTCGGCCATACGATTCACATGTCCAGCCCATTCCGCAGCCTTACTATCGTTGAGACCTCCGATTCGTCAGAAATTTTATTCAGCTCATGGTTGTATCGAATTCGCCATTGATATCATCTAGCCTCGCTCGGATTATTCGCCTCAGGAACTGTCTTTCGAAGGCGTTCAATATGTTCGCGGATGCTTGGGTTAGGGTCCATGTTTCTCACCCATAGCATAGTACAGGTCTTATCATTGATTTGTATATTTGGAGCTTTGTTTTCCTGTGTATGCAGCTAGTCTTCAAGATCGTGAAAACTGAATAAAATATTTTATTTCCGAGCTGTATTCTTCGACGTATTTCGTCTCTTCCATTGCCAGTTCTCGTTATATTAGCGCCTAAATATACAAATTCATTGTCGTTTTAGTACGGACTAATTTGGCTGGGATACAAAGCAAAGCATTACTTGGTACAGTACGTTAAGATCAATACTGCCGTATGCTTGCTTAAAGTCAACGAATATTTGGTATACATCTATGTTGAACTCCTAGCATTTCTCAAGTACCTGCTTGACTGTATGTGTACAATTGGTCTATCGTCGATCTACCTGCTTTAAAAGGACCTTGATACTCCCCGAGAATAATATTAGCGTATGATCTGATTTTATTTTCTAAGATCTTTGAAAATATTTTGTACGCCGTACAAAGTAGTAATATGCCTCTATACTCGCACTGCAGCTTGCCACCCTTTTTGTGGATAGGGAATATAATTGTTTGGTTCCACGCTTTCGGCATATGTTCTTGTTGCCAAATTTGCTCGATGACTTTATGGATGGCTTTCTGAACACCACTGCCACCATATTTTATAAGCTTCACTGGAATATCATCGATGCTTGGCGCTTTATTATTCTATTGGGCTTTGATAGTGGAATAAAACTTCATCCAGTGTTGGTGGGGCCAATGGAAGCTCTACGGGAATAGGCTCCGATGTTCTGGAGCTGTGCAGAGGATTAAGGAGGATTTTGAAATATGATGCCCGTCTTTCCTTAATCTTTTTTTTTTCATAAGCGATGATGTTGTCGATTTCATCACGGCAGAGCGTGGTCTTAGGCTGATAACCTCGTTTCAGGCTTTTCACTACTTTGTATGCTTGTCTTGTATTGTTGGTCGCTAGACTTACATCGATACTTCTCAATTGGTCACCATAGTACTTTCCTTCCTTAATTCTAATTATCTTATTCGCTACTCTTCTGAGATTTTCATAATCTTCTCTCTTCGTCCTAATTTTCCTATCTATATATTGCTTGCACGCCTGATTCTTCTTATCTAACGCATTCTGGCATTCATCGTCGAACTAATCGTTTCTTTTACACCGGACTTGATGTCCGACCGTCTGTTCTACCATGGTCTAATTCGCCGCGTTTACTTCCACCCACAGCTTGTTGCCTGTTTTCAGCGATGTGTCTAATAGGATGGGAGCTAGCTGGTTGTCGACGGTCTCCGTAAAATTTTTGGACATGGACGCCGTTCGGAGCCTTTCGATATCGAATTTTTGAAGAGGGCTGGTCTTCGCCGAATACGCCTTTGACGTACGACATCGATAGGTTAGTTTGATCAAGTAATGACCCGAGTTACAATTGGCTCCTCGGCATGTACCGACGTCAAGTATGCTCAAGGCCCCTTTTTGTTGGATCAGAACATGGTCGATTTTGTTTTATTTGTTGCCATCCGGTGATACCCAGGTAATTTAATGTACGCGTCGATGTGAGAAGCAAGTTGAGCGTAAGACTAGATATCTGCTGCACGAAAAGTCAATCACGCGCTGACTATTGTCATTTGTTTCATCGTGGAAGCTATATGCTCCAGTTGTTCCGCGATGAGATAGCTCATTGCGAACGTTAGCGTTGAAATCACACAGAATTATTGTTGTGTCGTTTGTAGCCAGTGAGTCGACTAGTGGTGTGGAAATTAGCTTCGCGATTACTGGGTCGAAGGTTAAGCGATTCCGGTTTGACAAAAAGGGAACGAAAGTTGCCATCAATACTGTTTGGCTTCATCAGATTAGTTAGTTTTAATATTGATAAAACCAATTTTTCAGTGGATTCGAAGAGCTAGTGTCTGTGTCTAACATTTTGTAATGGAGATGCTGCTGTGAATGGAACTGGAAGCGTTTTCCGTAATACCTCGGATTTTTAATTCAGATTCTCGGCGCGGAAGGTACAACTGCCTTCAATGTTTCCTGGATGAAACACCGACAAACTGGGCAGCACCTGAAGAGTATTTGTACAACTACAATAAAAAATTTTTGCATTTTTTTCTACCTTTTAATGGTGAGCATTTTGCGATCACTGCGCTGCTTTTATCATATGTATTGCGCATTCAATTTCATATGTATTGCGCATTCAATTTCATTTGCCAATGATTTGTATACAAATGAATAGTCAATCAATAATTCAATGCACATGCTCCTCGTGTTTTCCAAGTTTATTCATCATTGCCTTAGGATAAGCGTCTGCATTCCATATTTTAAGTATGAAACCGAGTTACTCGTGTGTGCTTAATTTATACGCTGAAAACGAATTATTATTAGTAGCACTATTCCATACGCCGACTTTCCGCCGTATTGGCTGTAAGGGAACCATACCGGACGTGACATTCGCCTCGGAGTCCTTAATACGAAGGATACACAATTGGAAAGTATCAGAGGACTACTCAACCAGTGATCATCAGTGCATTCTGCTTGAGATAAGTGATGCTGTCTCCCGACTTCCGTGCTCTCGGCCTTCTACAACTGGATGGAACATCGGAAGGATGGACGTCGAGAGGTTCGTCAAGGCTCTCACAGCAGGTGAGCCGCTGCAGGGAACTTCGGAGGGGCGGAAGAACTGGCAGCTGAAGACGTGGTGAACTCTACTATTAGCATCATTACGACTGCTTGCTGCGCTTCTTTGCCCCGTCGAAAACCCCGGCACGGAAAGCCCCCAGTGTACTGGTGGTCAACTGAAATCGCTGAAAAGCGAAGGGAGTGTCACAAGCTTCGACGTGAGGCTCAACGGACGCGGAACCGTGACGAGGCATGCAAGCAGGTGGAGCATATAAGTCGGCCAGGAAATGCCTTCGCAAACTGATCAACAGTAGCAAGGCTCGCTGCTGGCAAGACCAAGTGAACAATGTGAACAAGGATCCGTGGGGCCTTGGCTACAAGCTGGCCATGGGGAAACTTGGTGCCCTACGGAAGCCTTGTATACATGACGCGGAAAAGATGAACGCGATAGTGCGGGGACTCTTCCCCGCCCATCCCGTCCGTGTTGACGCTGTCCATGGTGAAACAGCAGTCGAGTGCCCACTCATCACACAGCTGGAGCTGGAGGAGGCAGTCCTCTCATTGAAAACGAGGAAGGCTCCAGGTCCAGCTGAGGTGTTACGGCTCGTCTATCACCATTGTCCTGACTTGCTGCTCAGCACATTCAACGCTTGCCTACGGAACGGGGTTTTCCCGGTACGATGGAAGGTGGCGAGGCGCGTGCTGATCCCGGATCGCCGTCTGCATACCGCCCGTTATGCATGCTAGACACGGCTGGGAAAGTGCTAGAGAAACTCATCAAGGGAAGACTCACTGACGCGATTCGTGCTGCTGGGGACCTATCTCCTCGGCAGTACGGCTTTAGAGCAGGACGTTCTACCATTGATGCGATTGCAGAGGTGGTGAGCGCGGTCCAAAAGGCAGCGACGGATCGTCCTGTTGGTGACACTCGACGTCAGGAATGCCTTCGATTCCGCTAGATGGGTGGATATTCTGGATACGCTGGAAAACTCTTTTCAAGTTCCAGAATTTCTAATGCGGCTTTTGAGGAACTACCTTAAGGACCGAAGCCTGCTCTACGACACGACACAGGGCCAACGAAGGATGGAAATTACATCGGGTGTTGCCCAGGGATCTATCCTCGGTCCGGATCTATGGAACGTGTCTTACGACGGGCTACTAAGACTTGAGATGCCAGATGAGTCGCGCTTGGTCGGCTATGCGGATGATGTTGCGGCTCTGGTCGCTGGACGCACCGTTGAACAAGCGCAACTTAGGCTAGGTATGCTAATGCGCCGAGTGAGGGACTGGATGGCTGCTCGCGGGCTGAGTTTAGCGCTGGAGAAAACCGAAGTGGTCATCTTGACAAAACAGAAAATCCCTAGAGTAAGGATGATCAGTATTGGAGACATACAAATCGAATCGAAGCCAGCGGTGAAGTACCTGGGGCTACTGATCGACTCGAAGATGAGTTTCTCTGAGCAAATCAGGGCAACGGCTGAGAAGGCTGCTTCGGGAATATCGGCTCTGAGTCGACTTATGGCCAACGTAGGGGGGCCCAGCCCATCAAGAAGACGCCTCTTGATGAGTGCTGCAGGGTCAGTGCAACTGTACGGAGCAGAGGTATGGGGCGACGCTCTCAGCAAAGAGGTATACAGGAAACGTTTGGCATGGGTACAGAGAAGAGGAGCACTGAGAATTGCATCTTCGTATCCAACAGTCTCCGACTCGGCCGTGAGAGTGATTGCAGGCGTGATACCTATCGCCCTCCTTGCTAGAGAGCGCCGCGCTATTTACCTGCGCCGAAACGAGGATGCGAGGGAGACAGTTGTCCGCGAGTAGAGACAGCGCTCGCTCAATGATTGGCAGCATTCTTGGGTGAATTGCATGAAGGGAAGGTGGACTGCGCGCCTCATCCCAGATGTGAGACCGTGGCTAAATCGAAGGCATGGTGAGACTGACTTCTATCTGACCTAGCTTTTGAGCGGGCACGGATGTTTTCAGTCTTACCTACACAAGATCGGTAAGTCACGGTCTCCCAACTGTCGGTTTTGCTCAGGAGAGGAGGACAATGCCTGTCACACATTTTTTGCGTGTACAAAATGGGTCAGGCTGCAAAGGGAACTTTACAGAGAGACGGGGGAGCTCACCCTGGATAATATAGTTGCGGTGATGCTCGAATCGGTTGACAAATGGAACCAGGTGGCACATTATGCTCGGGCAGTCCTAAAATACAAAAGGGACTCACAGCAGCCGGGGGCGCTGGGGCTGGGGGATCGCTCTTCTGGCAATTCCTCTTCCCCTCTCCCCTCCCGCTAGGAAAGGGATTCCCCAGCTTGAAGGCGCTCCACGGCGTAACAAAACAAGACCCGGCCCGAAGTAATGTGTCAAACGGTTCCAGGCTGGGTTCTCAGGTTGACAGGGGAGGTGTTTAGTGGGTAGTCCAGTCGCGCATGGGAGCCCCACACTCTGTGCATAAATAGCATTCACCTCCCTACCACAAAAAAAAATTCCACCACTATACTGAACTGAGACAGAAATATACTGATTCTAGTGGTGTAACAAGAAAAATGCATATACTACCTGAAAACATCAGGAAGGTGGGTTATAAAAACAGTATTACAGCTGCAATCAAACTTTATAATAAGGTGCAAGTAGACTTCGTCTAATTATAGCAGTAAATCATTAATAAAAAAGTAACTGAACTAATGGATAAAGCAAAAATAATTGGTATGCTTTGTAATTTTAATGTGCTATTAAAACACTAGCAAAATTTTGTGACTAGCTCTGGATTTTATACAGGCTAGTGTAACTTTTGTTATATATCTTCTTCTTTGTAGCACTACAGCCCCCCTCGGGCCTTCGCTTAGAGATAGTTAGAGTATCTCATTTTCATGACCGTATTGATTTTTTCGGAAGTTGGTTTAGTCAGTACCCGTGTGCCCGCTCAGCTATGATATGATCTGATTAAATCAGTAAATATCACAACTGAGTGAACACTCATAGTCTGTCCGAAAAATCCCCTGAACTAAATCACGTTGCTCCCGACGAGATTTGAACCTGAGACCTTAGGCTTATGCGTTCATGTTCTAACCACTTGACTACTATTTTGTTTTATATATATATATATATATATATATATATATATATATATATTTAGTCTTATTGTTTTGCATATTGTCTATAGCTCATACGTACGTACGTAGGTTGTCTTATGTACCTCTGTGGGAATTACTTATTGTAATTTGATATCTAGCTTAATGAAAATGGAAATATATAATAATAAATAATAGAGTTCAGCATACGAAAAAGAAGTAATAGTAATGATAATGCATAATACTGAGTAACTTAATGATAAAAAAATCAAAAATTAAAAAAATTAAGGAAAGAACCTATAGTGGATTTAACCATAAAGCAAATGATAAAAATAGTTTTTATACCAAAGTGTATAATTTAGATTTAAAATGAACATTCGAAAAATGGAAACTGTTAAACCCACCCTATAATCCGAATGTTCATTGTCACCTTGTTATTTATCCTTTATGTATTTCATAACCTATTTTAAATAAAATGTCACTTCCAAGCCGACCATACGTTTTATTCCTTCTTCTCTGCTAATAGGTTATGGGCTCAGCGCAAAAAAATAAAAGTTCTGAATACGTTTCGCTTTTTTGTTGAATTTTCATAAAAGTTTAAAAAATGTAAGTTCGAAAACAGTGCTAGCAGCATTTCAATGGATAGACTGCTCGGTAGGGAAAACTACCCGACATAGAAGATTGCTGTGCTAGCGTTCTTATATTTGGAAAATCTTCGGACAATGACAATTAATTACGACCTCGATGAAGAAAATCCCAAAACCGCTGTCAATCCTGAGAGAGATCGACGTGCAAAAAGTAAGTTGAATGTAATGATTAATCCTACGGGCTATGTCCATATACAGGATGCAAAATCAGCCAAGGAGTTGTGGCAGCGGCAGGATTAACACGTCGAGTAGCACATTTGCGTAACTCATTACAACGTCACTTGCAAATTACGGTTCCATGGACATATATACAAAGGAAACCATTACCACAGCTCAATCTCTGAACGAAATTGGATTTGCTATAAATGAGGAATGGGTTGGCTCCTTACTGCTTGCTGGACTTCCAGATGATAACCGCCGTTGGAGAATTCAGGCACAAGAATTAATGGTGATGTCACAAAAACAAAGTTATTGCAAGACGTACGTCCCGGCCGTGAAAGTTCACTTTTAAACACAGACACTGGCCAAACGTCATTCAAAAAATCACGAAAAGGCCCCAGGTGAAGAATATGTAACAATTTTGGTCATATTGCAAAAAACTGCCGCTCAAGAAGTTACAGCAACACAAATAAAAGCAAAAATGATGATGCTGTGTTTCGTCTGTAATAGATAATCCGAGAAACAAAGACGCCTCGTACTTTGACTCAAGAGCTACATCGCACATGATTCATTGTTTCATAACATTTGTAGATGATAAATCGAGGGAAATTTTTGTATACTTCCTAAAAACAAAAAGGGATTGGGAAGTACTGTCATGTTTTGAAGACTTCATGATGTTCGCCGAAAAGCAAAGTGGCCACAAGCTCAAAACGCTACGTTCTGATAACGGCGAGGAATTTATGAACGGCAAATTTCAAGCCACACTTCAAAAAAATGGGATCCATCACCAAACCACCAATGTGCACACGCCAGAGCAGAACGGCTTGGTCGAACGCAACAATCTCTCAATCGTGGAAAATGCAACATGTATGCTTGCCGACTCGAAAATGTCGAAAACACTTTGGGCAGAAGCAGCTGCATACTCTATATACCTTCTAAACCGTTCGCCATCGAAAGGAACCGGCACAATACCAGTACAAGCGTGGAGAAAAAAGTATCTGGATTGCGCATAGAGTGTTTTAAAAAAATGGGATCCAAAATCCATCGAATGTATTATGGCCGGATATGATGAAAACACCAAAGGCTACCGCCTCTACAACCCAATTAAAAATTGTATTTTTAAAAGTCGAGATGTATACTTTTGTAATGAAGACTCTTATGTTTCTGCATCCGAAACATTTCAGAATTCAACCACACGTAACAAAGTTGAACTAATCTACCAAGACGAAATGCAACCACCCGCGATCAGCAACCAAAGTGAAGCTGAAAATAATTACAACGATCTAGTCAAGGATGTCGTTATTAGCAACGAACAAGAAGATGCAATACACGGGGACAGTTTTCAAGATGCAGTCGCATCAATTGATTCAGATTCTTCGGCGCTCCCTTAGCAATCCAACTCTAACACACTGCAACAGCAGGTGTTGAGGCGCAGCGAAAGGGAGCGCAAAACTCCAGGCAACTATACTGATATTTTTACTAGAAAAAGATGATTCTTCTTTTTTTTCCTTTCCTGAAGATGAAATGGAACAGTTTGACGGTTTGTCAGCACCTGCATCGTACCAGAATTACTTCCAAGATGACCCGGCGACGCCAGAAGAAGCATTATCCAGACCTGATGCGAACCAATGGAAGTTGGCTATGGAAGAAGAGATGCAGTCACTACTCGCAAATGATACATGGACGCTTCAAGCCTTACCAAAAAATCAAAAGACGATAAAATCTAAATGGGTCTTCCGTACAAAACGTAATCTCACCGGACAAATTGATCGCTACAAGGCCAGGTTGGTCATAAAAGGATACTCGCAGCGTAAGGGGGTGGACTATGAGGACATATACTCACCTGTTGTCCGATGTAGTTCTCTGCGACATCTTTTCGCAATCGCAGCTCAAATAAACCTCAAGGCGGAACAAATGGATGCAATTTCCGCTTTTCTTCAAGGAAACTTTTCGGAACATGGAACAGCCTACGTACTACCAGAGTCGAGAAAACCCATCGACGGTATGTTGTTTAAAAAAGGTCTGGAATCATGAGCTGGACAAGACACTAAACTCATTTGGATTAGAAAGATCTAAGCATGATCCATGCATTTACAGTCTTCCACAAAAGTCAAGGTACAGAGAATCGGTAACTGAAAATTGTATTACTGAATCAATATTTTTATTTGAAAACCAAAAGTTATGAAATGGTAATAATACGAGTTCTGTTGACTTTAAGTTTTCATAAATTTAAAGGGATTCGGCAATAATGATCATTGAAGACAATAATTTTTTGTTGGCAATGTCTCTTTTCTACTCCACAAAAGTCTTGGTACAGTTGCAGAAAATGCCCTGTTATTTGTAAAAAGGGGAATCCCCCAAGTTCATATTATCAGAGTGAGTTAACAACCGTAGGCCGCTGTCTTTAATATCGCGTCCGTATTCGTGGTGTATCTTTTATTTAATAAAATTTTTAAAAAATGAGTCGAAAGGAGTTGAGTATTAAGAAGCGTGAAATAATTATTAATCTGCATTCAAATCAGAGCAAATCATATTCTGAAATAGCTGAACTAGTGTTGCGAAGTCGGTCAACCATTCAAAAAGTGATAAATCGATTTAAGAAGGAAAATAGAGTGGAAAATGTGCTCCGAACAGGTCGTCCGTCTAAACTAAGTGCAAAGGACAAGAGAAAAATTTCGCGAATGGTAAAACAAGATCCATTTCTAAGCTGTAGAAAAATCTGCGATGTTCTTGGAATTAATGATAAGAAGGAGGTTAGCGCAGAAACTGTGCGTAGAGCTGTCGTAGAAGCTGGATTTTCATCTCGTACGCCTAGAAGAAAACCTCTTGTAAGTTCCATAAACAAACTAAAAAGAATAACATTTGCAAAAGCATAACCAATAACGTTTTGGGATAATGTTTTATTTTCGGAAGAGTCTAAATTTTGTATATTTGGTGTAATTGGGCATAAGAGGGTCTGGCGAAAAGTAGGAGAAGCATTTAATCCCAAGAACACTATTAAAACAGTAAAACATGGAGGCGGTGGTGTTATGGTTTGGGGTTGCATGGCTGCTGCTGGAGTTGGAAATCTGACATTCATCGAAAATACTATGGATCAGAACTCTTATTTAGAGATTCTACGAAACAACATGAAACAAAGTGCGGCCAAATTAGGTATGCGAGAAGATTTCTTGTTTCAACAGGACAATGACCCTAAGCACACTGCGCATAAAGTTCGAATGTGGCTATTGTACAATACTCGCATGCTTGCTACACCGCCTCAAAGCCCTGATTTGACCCTATATAGCATCTTTGGAATGAGCTTGAGACAAAAATCCGAAAAAGAGTGATATCAAGCAAGGCGCAGCTTAAGGATGCTATATTGGAGGAGTGGGCCAGAATCAGCAGCGAATTTACTAAAAAATTGGTATATTCTATGCCTAAAAGACTGAAGTCAGTAATTCAGATGAAAGGATATCCGACAAAATATTAAGAAAAGTATAATTCAAATAACTATGCAAGACTATAATTACAATTTGTATCATTTTTCTTTAGGTGTACCATGACTTTTGTGGACTTCATTCATTGACTTTCCAACACATCATATGTAATAATATATTAAAACGACAGAATTTTCGTTTTGTTTTACATGAATTTAAAGTGTAATGATTATAGTTGAAGTAATACCAAAAAAATTTTATCACTATAGGTTTTTTAAATAAAAATATCAAACAATTTTCATGATATTTATCACTGTACCTTGACTTTTGTGGAAGACTGTATGTCAAAGCAAAGAACGAAAATATACTTATCATAGCGAAATACGTTGATGATTGATTGCTCTTCTCAAATAAAATCGACTGGCTTGAACATATTAAAACGCAACTCCAACAATTCAAAATGAAAGAACTAGGAATAGCGAAACAAATCCCTGGAACGCATGTAACAATATCTGATTGTTCAATTGTCATTGATCAAGAGCAATACATTGAGAAATTTCTACAAAAGTTTGGGATGAAAAAGGCCAAACCCACGATAACACTAATGAATTCTAGTGAAAAGATATCAACTAACGATGGTGTATCTGAAATAAAAGATATTGAATTCATGAAGAATGTTGCGTACCAAGAGGCAATTGGTTGTCTAATGCATTTGGCACAATGTACACGATTTGACATATGCTATACGGTAAACCTACTTAGTCGATTCAGTTCCAGTCCCGGACCACAAAATTGGAATGATGTGAAGCATTTACTTCGCTATCTGCGTGGTACATCTTCAATGAAACTAAAATTCAGTAAAAATGGTAACAACAACATAATTGGTTACACTGATGCTGATTGGGCAGCTAAGAGTGATAATCGTAGGTCAATCATTGCTCAAGGAGGAGCGATATCTTGGAGTTCCAAATGACAACATACAGTGGCGCTTTCGTCGTGTGAAGCTGAATAGTGGCGCTCTCAGCTACTTTACAAGAGGCAATGCGGTGGGACAGACTTGTTAGTCAACTTGGGCAAAAGAAGCGGCCACTTCTAATCCTGTGTGACAACCAAAGCACAATTACGATCGCCTCAAATGCAGAGTTCTATCCCAGAACCAAACATATTGACATACGTCATCGCTTCATACAGGATGTACTCAAACAAATGTCACTTCTGTCATAGTCAAAAAGCCGACCACACGTTTTTTGTTTTTCTCTGTTAAGAGAAACACAAACTGAATTATTGTCGTTCGTTTTTTTTGTATAAGTGGTCATTTTATTTATACGTTGTATTTTATTTTTCTTGTAAAAAATTTTTACTATAGTGATTCTTATTATACAGGTATGTTTGTGAAATTCAGTTCATCGATTTCTTTAGTTCATCAAACAACACCCAAACATGAACTTTTTACATCTTGTATAGGTTTTTGCATTAGGGACATAACAATATCGTATCTTTATATGAACGCAGTCTTCAACTTTTTTAATCAACTGTCAATGTCAAAACGTTAGTTAAAGTCAACATTTTCATCATGGTAAACTTCACGAACCAATAGTTAAAAATATTCCGCCTTTAGTAGAACTTTCAAATAAAAAAAAAGTGAAAGAAAGTATATACCCTTTAATTCTACTATTTATTTTAAATTTAGTATACAATTGTTTCGTTCTCTACTTGAGAACTTCCTCAGTACTACTATTCCCTAAACTATAAGTGTCCTAATATTTATACTAAACTCATTAACGTATTAATATGAATCTCTAATTACATCTAATCCATCAAAGTACAGATCAGGTAATTAGAGATTAAGTAAAAGTACTTTGAGGGATTAGATGTAATTAGAGATTCATATTAATACGTTAATGAGTTTAGTATAAATATTAGGACACTTATAGTTTAGGGAATAGTAGTACTGAGGAAGTTCTCAAGTAGAGAACGAAACAATTGTATACTAAATTTAAAATAAATAGTAGAATTAAAGGGTATATACTTTCTTTCACTTTTTTTATTTAATTACCAGCTACGTTTGGAAATTATGAAAAATTACTATTAATTACTATTATTGAAAAATCATCTTCAGCGATGAAGCTCATTTCTGGCTCAATGGCATTGTTAAACAAAATGTGCGTGATTGGTCACCAACAAACTCACATGTGCTTCTTGAGACACCGATGCATCCGCTAAAAATTACTATTTGGTGCGGTTTTCAGCCGGAGGTGTGATTGATCCGTATTTTTTTTTTTTTTTTTTTTGTTGCTGAAAACGACCGTCGTATTACCGTCAATGGAGAGCGTTATCGTGTTTTGTTGGAAGATTATTTGTGGCCCGAATTGGATGAACTTAACATCAACGATATGTAGTTTCAACAAGACGGTGCCACTAGCCACACAGTACACCTCACAATCTATTTATTGAAATTTATTTATTTATTTTCTTTTTTATGAGAACTTGATGAACTAATTGTTTTAACAACTTAATGTTTTCCGAGTCTTAGTTTCAAAACATGCAAATAGGCAAATTAAAAGAATTTTTTTTTTGTTTTGAGTTTAAAAATCAAAGATTGTTGCTGTACGATAGAAGTAGAAGTGCTTAGAGTAATATATGTTTTTTCGATCGAAAATAAAAAAATATATATCAAGGAAAATATAATCTAATAATGAAATCTAGTACTTCGGTAAGAAAGTATGTATACTATATGTATCTTCTGTAACAGAAATACTTCCTCCTTGGGTAGTTTAAGTATCCATCTATCGATATATGGTTAATTAAACTAAGTTTTACATTTAGCTGCCTTTATTTCTGCTATCTTTACCGGTGAATGTAACTCATTCAATTCAAACATAAATTAGACAATTTCAATATTTTACTAAATTATTTTCCTAATAACGAACCATTTCCTATTATAATGCACTTATATCAAATTATAACATTTTATAAAGTATAAGAATATTTTATCTATTCTCATTCTTAGAAAATAAGATTTCGAAAGGACGATGAATTCTACTAGATTTAAATTATTAGGTTGTTCGATAATAAATGACGTAGGAATGATAATATTATTATATACTTTTTTAAAGATCATACTTTAGACTATCTTCAATCAAAAACTGAACGTCATTAGTAAACAATAAGTTGGTTAAAAATAAACTTAAAATGTACAATCGAAGAGAGCATTACCGGCATATTTTATTGTTTTTCTTCCGAAAGGTCAAAAATGCGATGCAAACTCGAAAGAAATTGTGTGAAGTTTATGGCAAGGACTGCTTTACTAAACGCCAGTGCCAGCGTTGGGTTGCTCGCTTTCATTCTGGAAATTTTAATGTGCAAGATGCACCACATGGAAATTTTAATGTGCAAGATGCACCACATGGAAATGTTAATGTGCAAGATGCACCACACACTGGTCGTCCACTGATGACGACAAAATAAAGGCGTTAATTGAAATTAACCGGCGTATGACAACTCGAGGGATAGCAGAGAAGGTCAACATATCGAATTGAACCGTTTACTTGCACTTACAACAGCTTGGTTACGTAAATAAAATGGATGATTGGGTTTCTCACGAATTAAAGGAAATCCACCTCACCAAACGCATTAACATATGCAACTCTCTGCTGAATCGTAACCAAAACGACCCATTTGTAAAAGGATTCATAGCGAGTGATGAAAAATGGATTGTTTACGATAACGTGGTCTGAAAACGATCATGGGCCAAGACCCCTACAATCGACATCCAAAGCCAATATTCACCAAAAGAAGATTATGCTTTCTGTTTGGTGGGGTTACAAGGGTATAGTCTACTTTGAGCTGTTACCAAGAGCCCAAACTATTGATTCGAATGGCTACTGTCGTCAACTATCGAAATCGAACGAAGAAATTAAGAAAAACACTCTGAACTGGCCAATTGGGAAGACCTTTGTTAACCTGTCAAAAAATGAATGGAGCTCAATTGGAAACTAATGCCACATCCACCCTATACACTGACAGCACCAACAGAGTATCAATTGTTTCGCTCACTGCAAAACCATTTGAATGGTGAAATTTTCGATTCCGATCAGGCTGTTAAAAATGAATTGGACCAGTTCTTCGCTTCTAATGACCAAGGCTTCTTCGAACGTGGAGTTTTTCAACTTACTGAAAGATGATAAAAGATCATCCAACAAAATGGTCAATTTATCATTGATTAATATTTGTTATCAATATAAATAAACTTACTTTGAAAAACGACGTACTAAAGACTGATATATACTTTACATGCCTTCAAATGAATAAAATGAATTATTAAACTAATCATATGTTATTCTCTCCAGTAGTTGGTTTTTCAAAGAGGTAGCGAAAACGGAAGGTAAGTATGCTGTGAAGAGGGGAGTTTTCGTTTAAATCCACGAATGATCGCTTGCTGTGTTCGGTACGCGATGCCATAATTTGTATTTGACAGTTTTGATTAGCGTAGAATATATCGGTTAAAGTTAAAGTAGCTTATTTCTGGCACCGCGTCGGTATTGAGATCGGGATGGTGCGGATTTGATTTTAGTTGTTGGCGATTGATCGAAACCCTCGCGAAAGCCAATGTAAAATAATGACGTAAAATTTTTGCGGCAAACTTTCGAAACGTGTTTTACACAGGCATTTGACTCGATGGCTGAAAGAAATGTACCCGGACTTAGTCTACTCACATAAGTCGTGCAACAGAAATTCCTCTCCGAACTACCCAGCCTGTCAGCAGCCACCTTGGAGTAGACTAAGGGTGCCCTGACCCATTGACGTTTTTGGGTACAGTCACGTCTTTAACCGATTAGAGGTTGGTTTCGATTTCCTTCGGGAAATCTCGAACGAACGAAAAAAAAAAACAATTCATTACAAGATATAAAATAGACCTTATCCAGAAATAAAGCGTGAGCAGACCCAGACATGGGTAGTTTTCACGGGTGCGATCTCTATATACCAGGTTCAAGATTTAAGCTTGAACGACAGCGCAGTAAAATTTTTTCAGTTGCTAGGTTAGTTTGCAATCACCAAATAAGAGCAAGAACATGGAACTGTTAACGTTTCATAGAGTAAATCTAAAGGCGATGATCAGGCAGCTTAAAAAGCATTACCGGTTGGAGCCCTGTTTTATCGAATGGTTACCACCGCTGGACCGATTGGGCTGAAATTTCATATTCTGGAGCACTTTTTGGTTACAAAACCGATGAGGTGAGGAAAAATAAGATTTAAGCATTTTTCAATTATTTTAATGTATTTTAGTTTTGTCATGACAGATAAGATGCACCACATTCTGTCGTCAGTTTGCAGCTACCAAACTTATTTTCTATGGAAGGGTGTCCTTGTAAAGGAAGGAAAGATGTCTCTCTAAAAAAAACAGACGAGTGCCCTTCTAAGGAAGAATAGTTAACATCGAATGTCTTCTCACCTAGATATATTTGCCATTTAAACTATTTCAGCGCCATCGGGCTAATGTTAGTATAGATAAGGTGAGGAGACATTCGATGTACTTTAGAAGGGCACCCATCTATTTTGTAGCAGAGCACCAGTCTATTTTGTAGAAGGACACCCTTCTTTCCTTTAGACATCCTTCTAAAGGAAATGAATTTGGTAGCTGTAAAACTGACGAAACAATGTGATGCTTCTTACCTGTAATGTCAAAACTAAAATACATTAAATTTAATTGAAAAAATGCTTAAAACTTTTTTTCCTCACCTCATGGGTTTTGGAATCAAGACCGAATATAAAATTTCAGCCCAATCGGTCCAGCGTTGACTATTCGATAAAACAGGGCTCCAACCGCATTGCCTCGCCACACAGCGAAAAGTCGGGGAAATTTCCAGCAATTTAATCCTGAAGGTGTAAGATGTAGGACGTTGCTATGAACTCACTATTAGCGAGTGTCCAGCACCAACGATAAGTAAAAAATGACTTTAATTCTAAAGTTATGCTACTGTCATTATATTTCTAGATTCTTTGTCCTCTTTTAACCCTATACATACAAATAAAGAAATTTTCGGACGGATATTGAAAAAATTTTTATAAAAGCGAAATTCAACAATCATATATTTTTCATTCATAATCTTCTAAATCCATTCTACTAAAGTAGTCAAAGTAATCACACTCACACTTCACTATTTTCGTTTCTTCTTAAATAATTTTGGTTTCGCGACACCATAATGTTCGGATATATCACCCAAAATTTTATTTTTCTTCATTCTGACTTTTTTCGGTTTACATCGAACACTAGCCGCACCGGTTTGAAGCTTTCCCAATTGTGCCAATTTTCGCGCGCTTTCTTTCGCGTCTTCTTGACGTTTTTTCTCAGCAAGCAATTCTTTGTAGTTCTTATACTCAGCTTTGGGAGGTTTGGCACCTAATTTTACTGCCAATGCTATTTGCGCCCGTTTTTTATCCTGTGATTCAAATCCACTCGTACCGAATCGAATAACTTCGTGACGCGCGCGTTTCATATTAAATTCCGTATCATCCTTTCGTTTCCGTTGCGATTGTGACGGAAATTCGTCATCACTACCCGGCCCGAATTGTTTTCTCGTCGGAGCTTTTTGCTGGATGGCCGTTCCGGTTCCACGAGATTTCTCTTCAAACACTGTTGCCTTGAAATCTGTCGGCTTGACTCCTTTCTCTAACATTGCTCTGGTTGGTACAATGTCTAATAGGTCGTCTGCCATATTATCAGCGCTTTTTTGACTAGCTAACTAACTTAAACTCAGGCACTCAGGAGACAATCAACAACGGCTCACACGTGAAATGCAATCAATTTGTCAAGGTGACATAGCACCATATGTTCAGACTGCATGGCTGGACTGCTGCACAATCTGCAAATCCATCTTATTTGTCTTTCACCAACGATTCTGAACAGCTGAAACACATTCGTTCAATTGTGTCTTCACTACCAGCTGAAGTTATTAGGTGTTTTGGGCATTATCTATCTAAAATTTGAAAATTATTACCAGTCCCTGAAAGAGTATCAAAGTGTTAATAAAAAAATTAGATTAAGTAGAATCTATTCCATGATTTGTCCTCATGCTTGTCAAGTGTAAGGACACAGAAATTTTTTCAAACTCAATTTTTAAGCTAGTCTTTGGGGCTAGTTCAGAACACGCTACAAGTTATATTTTGTTGTTCCCTTCGTCGATCATTTCGGTCTTTTGTTGGTGTGTGTCGTGTGTCGCTCGCTCGAACAGGAGAATTTTGTTGGAATGATGTCGGCCGAACAGAGTCAACTGCAGCAAAACACAAAAATCTTATGGAAACAGTTGAAAACAAAAGCTAATGAATTCCTGAATTCGAGAAAACACTCCAAAAACCTGCTGGATATCATCAAGTGCTTTGAGGTGAGTGCACATGCAATGTGTGCAATGTAGTAATTTTTCATTAGGGGTGGCTCCATGTAAAGGTTATGTTGTCATTTCTCGTTTTAGGAATGTATAAGCAAAGGCTACAGTGTAATACCATGCCTGCTGACGGTCGAAACGATATTTGCGGAGCTGTTAAAACGACGAGAAATGTATGTAGAAGTGGAACCGTTGAAACCCAAAGGTAAGCAAGTTGCTTAATGTGAAAATGATGTCGTTTGAGATGAAGGGAATTTACATAAGACCACAATGGCTGGCCACTGTGCCTTTGATCTGCCACTCAATTTTCGTATGATGTGTGCGCTATAATATGTGGAAGAATATTGCGTAGCAACATAATTCGAATCTAAATTATATATAACATTAGCTTAAAACGTGTACGCCGCCGCAACCTGAGTTACTCGACCAGAATTGGTGTTAAGTTCTACAATGATTGGACGACGTCATCCTATTAAAATGACTAGCACGATGGTCGCCCCAATTGGACGAAATGATAGCAAATAGCTAATCAGTTATTTAATTTCGACATCAATCAATGTGTCCCTGAATTGTGGGAATTCAAATTTAGAGAATACATTGTGGTGATGTTCCCTGAGTCTTTTGTCTGAGGTTATCGATGCTCACCTACTTTCTATATTGGAATGCGTCGCAACTTTTGTCCACGCAATATCTGGTGAACGCGTAAATCTTTTACCTTGACCTATAGATTGGAGTGTGAATAAATAGTTCGGGTGGATTGATAATTTTTCTACCGATTACAAAGCCAGTGAAATCTAAATTTGATAAGTAGGCTTCAAAAATCCACAATATAATCCTAAAGTTAATGCTAAGATGTATGTACTTGTTATTATCTGTGCAAATGAATGAATGAATGATACGCATTACTGAAGCCATCCTTAACACTTTAAAAACATAAAGCGGGGCACCAATAAGAAGATAGAATACCTTCCGAATTTGAGCTTGGGGGATCAAGAGTTTTAATGAAGATACTCATTTGCAAGATATGTTGGGGCTGGTCGAGCTGAGATGAAGCAGTCTAGGCTGATGGCTAAATGGCAATTACTAAATTAATCGTGGTCGTTCGTGGTTTTTGTTTTTCTTGCTTGCTACGTTGTGATATTGAACTTGTTTGTGTTCGTTATTCTGGATAATCAAAGGCAGCTTAAACATGTAGGTTAGGAATATTGTAATATTAATTTATAGGGATAAGCTAAAGTTTTTTTGATAACATTTATTAGAATTAAGTTGATGCTTATTAATGGTAAGTCAAAGTACACTCTTCGTTGTGTTCTTTGGTTAAATGCTATTTTTAAAAGAGTTGGTTGGTATTTGGTAAATTTCATTTGATTATTTTTTTTTTATGTTTTTTACTTATTTGATTGAACATTGTTTAAAGTTACAGTGCCATTTTATAATTGTTCTTCCAGTTTTTAAATTACGATATACATATTGAAAAAGATAATTGAATGTTGTGTTGGTAAAAATATTCAGTAATTCTCGCGTACCGTTAAATCCCAAAGTAATTTGCTCTAATATGTCTAGATGCTGAGATTTGGTATTTCTTATCTGCTTTAAATTTTGCTGGATGGGTTAGGACAACGCTTCCTTGAATTGGCGGGCCAATAGCTCCACCTCTTCAAAATATGATCAAGAATTTGTTGATAATAGTCGCACTGCTACTATTTCCGAAGCATGAGGAAGAATCTTTGTAGCCCCACACTGTCGCCGAGCAGACCATCTTGCACCAGCAGGTGTCTGTGAGAAATGCACTTGCCGCTATTCAACTGTGTGTGTTTTGTAGTCTATATTGATGTATATCAAATCCGTGAAAGACAGCTGCCTCGGTGAGGTAGAACACTGAGCGCAGTTGAAGTGACAAGGCCTAGGGACACGTACGTGTATTGGTAGCTAGCTGTCTGCAGTTTCACGAGCCCGGTTCTTTTCCTTAGCAACAAGTCCATGTGAAAAAATCACACGTACCATTGTAAAATTACAAATCAAAGGTTAAAAGGACCTAACCTAAAACTGAAAGAAAAATGCAATTTGTCTAGAAACTTCTTACCTTTCCTATAACATAAATTGCGTGCGAACAGAAGCGACTATTTCGTTGACGAAGGAAGTCGCGGGTCACGAAGAAGATGGGGCACCTTATGTAATGATTTCGAACTCGCTCTTCGTCGAGACTTCTCAAAGGAAATCTGAATCGACCTCTCAAAGATTCAAAGATGTTAAGTCGTGAGCCGTATCAACGAATCGTACCCTTAAGGTTAACAGATTCGGACACCAGACAGTCTACTCCGTTGGTGGCTGCTGTTCGACCAGTTTGTTCGGACCCACATCGGCCACCGGCAGATCTGCCCGATTTAAATCGCGGTTGAATTCTTTATAGCTCTCTACGTCACTTTACCATCGCCATGTATTCTTAACCAAAACAAAAGGTAAATCCCGAAAACGAAAAACCGGTCTTATCGCATTCATGATACCCGTACCGCCGCGGTGCCAATACCTACTCGAAATATCCGAAATAAACTACGTTCAATAAAATGCCCTAACACAGCCAAGAGGCACCGCGAACTCGAGCCGAGTGACGAAAAATCCATGGGTAAATCCCTCTAAGGGAACATTAGCGTTATGGAGCGACAATTACTCATCGCTGGAATCCTTCCTAAAATTGCCTACCCTACTGGAAGGAAAGATCGGGGTTACTTAAGCCAGCTACATTCTTTAATTCATTTTGCATGGTGTCTAAAAATGGATAAATTATTCGAAGGGCAAAAATACAATAAATCAATCCTCTTAAAAAAGATAAACCTCTATTTAGATTCAAATTTCCCTCGAGAATTAATTTATTCGATTAAATAGATTGGTATTATATGTTATGAATTTTATGTTTTTGTTCCTTTATGAGTATTTCTATGTGTTCATTGAACGTTTTGCTTATTTGGTTCTTGCTAGTTCTTCATATCATTGCAGTATTATGTCAATAAAGATACATTTTATTTTGCACTCTTGCTTACTTTACTTAAAAATTTAAAAATAAGACTTTTAGCAGAATAAAACAAAATATCCGTGTTAAAAAGCCAAGATAAAGATTAGGAATGAAAATACAAAAAAGTAAGACTTCTGTTAATTTCCCACTTTGTTAAAAGAGTAATATTAAGTGTCAGTGCTAGTATTTTAAGTAAACATGCATTTCCAGCACTTCGGTTTATAAATTTGCATCATATAGTTGTCTCTTTTTATTTTTTTTTTGTTGTCTCTGAAGAAAATTACTGCTTGACAGTGAGCTATAACCGTGTGATAGGGGATATACAAAGAGTAAATACTATTTCAATAACGATTCTAACAACTTGAAAATAATATCGCGTAATAACGGATGTACTTTTGAAAAATTACTCCCAATTTGAATAACAAATTATTGCGTATATCTAAACATGAACTGTTCAATGTAACGTATCCATTTTAGGTGTGCTGATGTAGCAGGTCGACTGAATAAGAAATGTGTTTCAAACAGCGATAATTCAGGCAACCTCATTCTTTTCAAATATCGAACTGGAAGTGGTGGTTTAGCTGCTTAGCAAACAAATGATTTATCCACTCTTTGTGGAAGATGTTGAAGTAATTTCGGATAAGTCTCCATTAATCTTAACAAGAAATGGTCCAAATAGTCTTTGAGTTCCTTTACATATGCGGCGAATGCTTCGTTTTCCTCCTATGGAACTTTTGGAGTATAGGCTAGGTTTTGTCGCGTTACTTATGTTATCAGTTCCGCAACCAGCTGTCACAGCCCTGATTGTGAGATAACCTATATTTTCTGATATGATTGTGCTACTCCTATTATCAGTGCTACAGTAGGTTAAATGGTTCTGCTATTGTTGACAGGGCTGGTATTGAACTTTTGGTGCAGTTGGGGTCAAAATGCTCAATTTGGCTTTGCCTCCAATTCCTTCCTCAATATACTGCATGTTAGAATTATGCACTGATTTCTCAAATTGCTTCGCAACGTCCTTAAAATTCAATTTTGATAATAGTCGCCCTACAATCAGAATAATTGGAGCGCTCTAAATAAATACGAGGGCGGTCTGATAAGTACCTAGCCTCACCGCCCGACGGCGCCACCAGCACAAGAGAGATTCAC
The DNA here is from genome assembly GCA_963969285.1 of Odontomyia ornata. NCBI lineage: Eukaryota > Metazoa > Arthropoda > Insecta > Diptera > Stratiomyidae > Odontomyia > Odontomyia ornata. Next base: position 247,176,227 of record OZ017742.1, on the reverse strand, counting down.
TATCGTGTAATACATTCTCGTAAATATCAAAATTTCAGCTGAATCGGACTCGAAGTTTGTTCTGACCGCGTGTGGAAGCGGGCGTAGATTTTAGAAAAATGGAGAACGAGCAATATCCGTCGGTGAATCGATTTTGTTTTTGGAGGGAAGCAGCGCAGCGAAATCAAAGAGCGCTTGGATGCTGTGTATGGTGACTCTGCTCTTGCGACGGCGACCCAAAAAAAATTTGGTTTAACGAGTGTCAACATGATCGCACGTCACCTTTTGATGAGCCATGCCCAGGTGTCCCGAAAACGGCTACCATGGAGGATAACGTGACAAAAATCCACGAGCTCGTATTGGCAGACCGCGGACTGAAGGTGCGAGAGATAGCTGAGACAGTAGCCATCTCAAAAGTCTGCGTGGGTCATATTCTGCATGAATTTTGGGGCATGAGAAAGCTATCAGCGCGATGGGTGCCGCGTTTGCTCATTCCAGACAACAATCGTCACCATGAGACCACTTCAGAGCAGTGTTTGACAGTGCTTAAGCACAAACCGAAGGAATTTCTGCGTCGTTTCGGAACTGTCGACGGAACATGGCACAACTGGTACACACCAGAGACCAAGAAGCGTCAAAGAAACAGTGGACTTCACCCGGCGAACGTGCTCCGAAGAAGGTGAAGACTGTCCTATCGGCCGGAAAGCTGATGGCCACCGTTTTCTGGGATTCAAAAGGTGTTATCTGCATCGACTAACTAGAGAAGGGCAAAACGGTCACAGGACTCTTCTATGCCGAATTATTTGACCGATTCGACCCCGAATTGCAGAATAAAGGCCCCATTTGGCGAAGAAAAAAGTGCTCTTTCGCCATGAAAACGCCCAGGCTCACACCTCCGCCGTCGCCACGGCCAAATTGGTCGAGTTGGGCTACGAACTGCTACCCCATCCGCCGTACTATCCAGATTTGGCCGACTGCAGACTTCGAGAAAACGTATTTTTCAGACAGTTTAAAGAAGTTGGAGCATCGCTGGGTTAAATGTATTGAGCTAAGACCTATTGACTGGAAAATTATGTTCTACTTCGTAGCAGTACCACCCCTCTCGGGCCGTCGCTTCTTGCAAACAGCGCCTCCGACTGTCTCGGTGCATTGACCGCGTCCTTCAATTTTAAAATCCGAGCAGCGATGAACTTTCTTCGTCGGCCGAGTCAGACTAGAGTTTCTTCGGTTTCCCCACTGGTCTCCGGCCTTCAGTTCTCCCAACGAATACCTTTTTGGATATCCGTTGCAGCTTCCGCAGTCTTACAATCGTTGAGACCTAGGGCTCGGCAAACAGCTCATGGTTGTATCGAACTCGCCATTGGTCCCCGTCTAGCTTCGCTCCGATTATTCGCCTCAGCACCCGTTGCTCAAAGACGTTCAATCTATTTGCGGATGCTTGGGTTAGGGTCCATGTTTCACAACCATAGCATAACTAGCCCAGTCATATTAGGGCTTTCACCTCGGAATGAAAGATAATAAGCTGCAAATTGGTATGAACCTTTGTTTTGTCATTCTAAATGTTGTCTCAAAAGTCACAATCGTTATCGTGTTCGCGTCTCAAGATATTCAAGGTCAAAGGTCATAAAAATCGGTTTTTCGCGAATATCGGGCTTCCTATCGGTTAAATGAGATTTGCATTTATTATAAAAGTTGTAGGCTATAAAATTCCCTACAACTTTTGTTTAAACTTTTTTTTCATACGACCAACCGTTTTGAAGGTAGAGCGCTGTAATGATTTTAACTTTTCAAGTTCGAACGCGGAACCGACCTCTCATCGGTTCTAGACGTTAAGTCTGAGTAGTGCCAACGGATGGTACCAACAGGTCAACCAATCCGTGCACCGTAACCCATTCACGCGGTGACTGCTTGTCGGCCAGCTAGTTCGGAGAGGATTTCGGTCGCGGGTCTCCGAATGGGTTACGCTCAATTACAATATTTCAGTCACCTGGACATGCCCGTTTTCCAAACGCGTCAATAACTACTCATCCAGAACGGGAAACCTACGTTACTTTAGTTCTGGATGTGATCTCTCCACAGATCGCAAATCAAAACTCTACAAAATCCTATAGGCGCGTTCCGAATCACCGACGCGGTACCGAAAAATATGCTACTCGAAATTAAACCGACGAAAACTACTCTAATGAAATGACGAAACAATCAAAGGTACCGCGTACCGCGCGCGACGCGAAACCGACTTCAGCGGATTTGTCGAAACCCTACCCTCGCGACGGCATACTTACCCTACACTCTCGGTTCCCACTGAAAAAGAACGAGTCACTGAAAAGGAAAGTCGTGGTTAACGTTTTAGCAATTCATATTATTTTCTTAGCCTTATCAATTTAACATTAGTATCAATAAAATGTAATATTTAATCATTATCTTTTTCAAATTTCAAATTTCCTTGCCATTATTAAAAATAAGAGCAAATACAATAATAATATTATAGTATTAAATCGATAAGCGTATTAAGAATAATTTATATAAAATACAATAAATGTTTCCTTCTGTTCCGTTTTATTCAGTTATACTTTATTTTCATTGAATTCTATACTTTTTAATGTTTTCATTTAAAAATTCTCAAGGGTAAAAATTACGAAGACGATTTCCTTAAAATAGATTTGATAATTATGTTTTCATAATTTTCATCCATTCTCATAACTAGATCTTGTTTTGAATCGGAGTTTATCCCCGTTAAAAATATTAACAATTTTCTCTCTTATAATATGTGTCTGTATAATAATTTCACCAAAAAATATTTCCCTTTATTTTGCTACACGAGAATTTATTTTACTAAAGCGTAAGAAATATTTAAACGCGTTTTGCAATTGTTGAAAAGAACGTGTGTATTTGTAACTACTCAAAACAAAAACAACAGACAAATTCCCACTTATTAAAAGAAAATTGTCTAAAAAAATGTTCCTATATCTCTAGCAAATTATGCACTTGTTGTTTTTAATTATTTTTACTTCATTCATTATCAAATCTTTTTTTTTTTGTCTATAGTATATAAATAGTCAAAGAGACAATATTTGAAATAACAAACACAAAATATATATATTTCATAAGATACATGCATGGATAATAATCAACCTTATACGAGTAGATATGCTTTTGCAGCCGTATAAAATAAATTCTTTAAAATTACGCAAAAATAAGATAAAAACAGGAAATCGGAAAAACATTATTGTTCATAATATTAATTGTTTCATTAAAAATAATAACATCATAATCGTATAGTATCGTAGTAATAGTGGGTGTGTGTGTATATGCGAAATAAAAATTAAATTAATTCCTATGTAATAATTATCAACCCCCATTGAATGGATCTAAAGAATGCTTGCTTCTTCACATCTTCAGCATCCCGCTCCGATGAGCCCAATCTTCTTTCAGGATTCTGGTGAAGCAGCCTACGCATAATTGCAATAGCTTCTAATGGTAAAAATCTAGGATATCTGACTTCATCATTTACAATCAAGTCGAACACTTCTTCCTTTTACATATTTGGCCTGGTAGTGACATTTGGTCTGCGAAGAGGTTGCCGCGTTGAAAAGGATATGCGAGCAATCAGTTACGCGTATTATATTGTAATTGAGGCAGATTCGGGACAATAAATTTTACTCTGTATGTCTACACCTTTTCATAGCGGTAAAGGTGAGAAATACAATAACAATTTGAACGAGTCGTCTGTACGTGCGAGCTTCGGAAAACAAATAAGTATCGCGAAATCGTTCTGCCAATATGGCCACTCAGGAAAGTGTTTCGCGACAGGCAACTGCAACACCTGGCAATGATAAAGCCGATCACAAAGCCAGAATGGATGGTGGACTAACTGGCTGCATCCAATTCGCGCACGCAAAATAAATTTACAAAGTGCCTTTAACTTCTGCCACTGCTGATGGTTTTACAGCACTGCTGCTTTCACCCGCATGGTCACCTTTCGCCTGACTATTATCTTCTGGTGCCTTTCCGCTCACCTCTTTCATGATTGGAGCCTGTTGATCTTCTTGCTGAGTTTGACAGAGTTCCCTGTTCTAGCCTGAGGCAATGTTCCGGTGAATTTCACAAGTGTTCGATGTTCCCTTTGCAGTTTTCTTGAGTACGTTTCGCTCCGACCAAATCCTACACACAAGCGATCGTCAACGAAAGTATGTTAAGAGGTAGAAAAGCACTTGAAACGTTCTAGACAGCACAACCTACGATCACGAACCATCGATCACCACAAACAGTTCTTTTGTTTTCTTCGCCGCCATGTGGCTGTCAAAATCCCAGGTTGTCACCTCGGACAAAACATCTGTGTGTGGAATGGCACGCCATATGGCGGCAATGTGCCTCTCCAGTTGTCGCCAGTGGCATAGTTTTCTCGATGGCCACGGTGGAGGGGCATTTCCAGATGGCTATGTCTCGAAATGTGCCGGGGTTGGATTAATTCTATATTTCGAATATTTATATCCACAGATCTAAATATTTGGACAGAAAAAAATATTTTCTGCACAACGATATCCGCACGACAGATGAAGTCCGCTGGCACTTCGAGGACATATCCATCTGGCCGGTTGCAAGGGTTCGGGATCGGAATCACTTCGATTCCCGGGCGTAGGCGTCACATTACACATTCCCCCCCCCCCCCAAAATCGAAGTAATTACGATCCCGTCTCCTATATAAAAGGTCTTGGTTAGGGCCATGGCGGGTCGAAGGTCGGTTCCGAGGAATAGGCTACACCCATGTTCGTGAAGACTCGACAGTGACTATATAGTAGGGAGTCAGGTGTCATTCGGAGGTCTTCGTCTAAGCAGAGATTGGGGTAAGCAAGGTTTCTCGTGGGAAATAGTTGCACTTCATCGTCTGAGGTCTTTTGCGTGGTAAATTCCCAGGGTTTTACCAGTCATGTCCGCGATGAGGTATCGGGTGGGGCTTATTACTTGTAGGACTCGACACTTCACGAATTTCTTGTCTAGTTTGGCATTGTAATGTCGGGTGGCATCGCTCTGTCGGAAGTTTCGACGATATATTTCGTCGCCTGCCTTAAAGCCAGAAGGATGAGATCGCAAGTTGTACCGCTCCTCTCCCATCCGTCTACTTTCTTCAATCTTCTCCCGCAGTTGATCTCGCAGAAGTTGGACCTTTCGTGCGGTTCTAGAACCACGATTGGGTCCTCTAGCGATTTCAGCTGCCGCAATAGCCGGTAAGCGCTCCCATGACAGATCATGTACTGGCCGAACACTGCGAAATACGGCGAAATGCCGGTAGTGGCGTGGTACGACGAGCGCAGCGCACTAGTGATGGCGGACAATTTGCGATCCCAGTCCTTCTGATTCGGGTGGACATAGGCGCGGATGGCCGCTATGAGCGTACGATTCAGTCGTTCGGATGCGTTGGCTTGTGGTGAATAGACGGCAGTTCGTTGGTGGATGATGCCGTATTTGGACATTAGGTCTCGGAACTTGCTGGAGGTGAACTGGACCCCATTGTCGGAGACAAGTTTCTCCGGAACTCCAAACATGTGAAAGACTCGGTTCTCCAAAAAGCTGATTATAGGTCCAGTGTGCATGTTACGTAGTGGTTCTATGATAGGGAATTTAGAGAGCTGGTCCAGGACCACGACAGCTCCCGTGTGACCAGAAGCAGATCGAGGGTAAGGACCGATAAGATCAATGTACAAGCGCTGGAACACGCGTTCGGGGACCTCAACCTTACCCATGGGTGGCCGAAGAATGGTGTTGGGCGCTTTAGTGCACTTGCATAGCTCACAAGAGGCTACGTACGCTTTTATCTGTTGTGCCATCTTAGGCCAAAAGAAACAGGTTTTCAACCGCCTAAGTGTACGACCGTATCCGCCGTGCGCACTTGTTGGGTGGTCATGAGCCCGTCTGATAAGATCAGTGGTTAATTCTTCGGGCACCCACAACTTCCACTGTTCTTCTTCTTGTATGGGGTCTCCGGATGCGTGTCCCATCCGCTTATAAATAAATCCATCCGTCAACCGCAGTTCAGGAAGCTGGGGCAGTTGATTCTGGATAGTGTGAATCAGTTGTGTGTAGGTTGCTGACTTGAAGGCAGGATGGTCCAGATCGATCAATTGGGGGCTGTCGTCCTCTTGGACCAACTCGGCTCCTTCAGGGGCGAACATTCTGGATAGGGTGTCGGGGACTACATGCTGGCTACCTTTTCGGTGGCGGATTGTGAAGTCAAATGCTGGGTTCAACTTGTGAGACATGAAGGCTATAGGTCTCTCCTCGCCGTCTTGTGCAACCTGGACTAAGACTGCTCCCACCCCATGTTGACTCGCGTCACAATGGATTGAGAACGGTTTGTCAAAGTCCGGGCTGTGCAGTCCGGGGGCTGTAGTCAGACTCTTCTTTAGCTCTTCAAAGGCTCGCAAGCTGGGCTCTTCCCAGACGAATTTACGTCCCTTACGCAGCATGTCGGTCAAAGGAGTGGTTATGGTGGCATAGTCACGTACAAAACGCTGGTACCATCCGCATAAACCTAAGAATCGGCGTAACTGTTTGGTGGTCTTGGGTAGGGGAAAAACGTCAATCGCTTGAGTCTTTTCCGGATCGGTCTTGATATGGCCATGCCCAATGATGTGGCCTAAATACTTCACCTCCGTCATCACAAACTGGCTCTTCCGTATGTTGATGGTTAATCTTGCCCTCCGGATGTGTAGAGCCACCTCCTGAAGCAGGTCGATGTGTTCATCAAAGGTCTCGGTTATAAGCAACAGATCGTCCAAGTAAACGAAAACTTGGTGCCGCAAATGAGGTGGTATCACCTTATCCATAAGGCGCGTCATTGTTTGGGGGGCATTACACAATCCGAATGGCATGGTCACGAATTGATATAGGGGCCGACCTGGGACTGTGAAGGCTGTTTTCTCCTTTGAACCGGGGTCTAAAGGAATTTGCCAGAAGGCGTCCTTGAGGTCTAAGCTCGTGATGAAATGGGCTTTAGGCAATCGACTCAAAATGCCTTCGATCAACGGTAGAGGATATGCGTCCTTGACTGTGACGGCGTTCAAGCGTCTGGCATCTAGGCATAACCGGACCTTGTTCGGCTTGACCACTAAGGTGACTGGGGAAGCCCACGCGCTCTGTGATTCTTCGATTACGCCTAATGCTAGCATTCGATCCACTTCGGCGTATAACGATTTTTCCTTCGCCGGAGATATGGCGAAATGTCTCTGTTTTATGGGTTTAGCATCCCCCACATCTATAGTGTGGAACACCAGGGCAGTCCGCCCGAGACCTTCCTTCTCGTGCGAGGGAAAAGCCGATATAGCCGAGTCAAGACGCAGTTGCTGAGTTACATCCAGTGTATGCCGTAATAAGTTAGTGGGTTGAGATTGGTCAGGAACGGTGGTGACGGACTCCAGGGTCGAACCGGAAAATAGTGCCGGGGCCAAGTTAAATTTTCGAACGAAATCCACTCCTAGGTAAAGATTCTGGGTTAACTGAGGTATAATGAAAATTTCCATGGGTTTAGTTACTCCTTTAAAGGTGACATCCGTCATAATTTTTCCCACTACAGAGTGACGAGTTCCGTCCGCCGTGCTTAACCAGGAGGTGAAATGACGGATTTGGTCCGCGTGCTTTGCCAGTACCTCCCCTGCAAACTCGGCAGATATGCAATTCACACTGGCTCCCGTATCGACTAAGCCTGATACTCGTTTTTGCAGGAGGTGTACTGACGCATATGGCCGAACATCATCCCTCAATAATTCGTCTAAGTATATGTCCTTCAACACTTTCCTCGACTGCCTGACTTTTCTCCAGAAGCTCCGCATCCGACGCGTGGCTCGCTTGCTTCGCGGTGGGACATTTGTGGCCAACTCCTCATGGAAGATGCGCTGTCGAGTAGCCAAGTAATTCCGCAGCCTGACATGAAAAGGTTTTACATGCCAAGGAACTTTCGTCTCGCTATCATTTCCCTGCGCATTGGCCTCGGCGAAGGACGGCGTCGGTTGTGGAACTTCGGGAGAACTGTGTTTAGCGGTGCGAGTCAGCAGAGTTGGAGTCATGTTGGGAGCTGGGTCATAGCTGGTGATGGGGTCTGGATTGGTTCGTCCGGAGTTTAGGAGTGCCGACGGGTGGTCGCGGCACTCGGTGGCAAGTTTTTTCGCCCTTTGCAATTTGCACAATCAGGTGCGTATGTGTCGGCCTTCCCGCAGCGGTAGCAGAAAAGCGTCGGCTCCGCTGGACATGCATAGAACCGATGTTCCGGTTGTCGGCAGTTCCAACAGACCGTCGGGCTTGTAATTGCTTCAAGGGAGGGTCGATCAATCAAGGCTGGGTCCTCAAGTTCCGGTGGTGCTCCGCTCCTCGGTACTGGTACTGGATCAGCAAGCAGGTGGTCAGCTGCCATCAACTCCGCGGTGTGATGATTTCGGGGATTCGGTCCCGTTATGCGAGGTTGTGGACGGAAGGTACCTCGTCGCTCATCCAAGTGTTCTTGTCTACGGGCATGGAGGCGCAATCCCTGTATGGTGTTGATGGGAAAATGCAGAAGGCTGTTCTGGAGATCCCAGCGCATATTCTCTCTGATAATTTCTACCAGTTCGTCCTCGGGCATGGTATTTCGCAAGCGAGTGCTCAATCTCACTATACTTGTGTAGTACTGGTCGAACGGTTCGTGAGCGCCTTGTTTCCGTTTCTTTATTTGCTCCCTTAGCTCTCTCTCAGTGAAGCCATCCTCAAATCGATTGCGGAAGGCTGCACTGAAAGAGTGCCAAGTGGGACGTGGCGTTGACTCTTTAAAGCTCCAGTACCAGTCGGCAGCGTCGCCGCTGAACAAAAGATGTGCATGCCGGAGGAAGGCCGAGGAATCACCTCCCAGGGTGCTGGATACCAACGCCTGAATCCGGAAAAGGAACCGGTCCGCCGATATCATATCGTTGAACCCTGTAAAGTTCAGGCGCCAACTCTCCATGATACGAGGCGTCGGGTCTCGAAAAAGTGCCAATGCGTTCCCGGGGGGAATCACATCTTCTGTTGACCTGTTGTACTGTACTGCCTCGGGGGCTGGAGGTACCAACGGAGGTCCGGTACTGTGTCGCGGTCTGTATTCGGGAGCTCTGGGATCCATTCCCGAGTTCCTTGGGGGTGGGACCCATTGCTCGGATTGTCGGGAGTGGGGCATCGCCACACTGGGATTTGGCTCCCAGCCAAGCGGAGTTCTCACGCGGCTGGGTGGTTGGCTCAACGGGAGATTCTGGATCTTTCCCTCCAGGTTGCCAATCCTCTCCGACATATCCCTCATCAACGCCACGAGGGTGTCAATGGAGTGGGCGGAAGGCATGGTTGTCACCTCGGACACGACACTTGCAGCCGGAACTTCACCGCCTACTGCTCCTTGCAGGTCTAAGAGTGGTTGGGACTGTTCGGCCTCTGGAGCTCCTTTCGCCACTGCTCCACGCGTAGGTAGGGGCGTTCCGAGGGGGACGTCTAGGGCAGACCGATCTATGGGTCGCCGGCATAAGGGACACAGTTCTGACGTGAGGAGGAGCTGTTGTACACAGGCACGATGGAATAAATGTCCACAATCCAATCGCACGCTGTGTACGCCCTCCACTACGTCTTCGAAGCAGATCCCGCAGTTAGCTGGTTGGACCGTTTTGGATCTGGTCCAACGCTTGTCTGGGGTCCGCTTCGTTGCCATTTTGTGTGGGTTAATTGTGGTGCTAAAATAAAATAAAAAAGAATATATAGAATATACTTATTCCTACTAATAACTTATCACTAAATTAGTGGCCGTTAGTGGCGAGCTATGTATAGAAAATAGAAAAAGAGAGAGAGAAAAAAAATTATATGATACACACTTTCCTTTTCAGTGGTCGACTCCTCCAACGGGAAAAGAGAGTGCGTGGTAATCTGCCGAAGAAAGGGTGCTTTCGGTCGATTTACGAAATTATATCCCCTAAACCCACATACATTACAAAAAACCGTCTCTAAACTACGTTAAAGTGACTCGACGAGACAAGTGGTAGAGCTACCGTAACGATTTTAGTACGCGGTCAAAATTCCCGACGCGTGGAAGCATTCCGGGCTTCGCAACTCCAGCATACGCCACCGAACGTTGAACCGATACCACTCGTCTATCACGCATACGAAATAATTAGAATCCTTCCGCGACATAAAGGCAAGGTAGCCTTCTATTTTCTTGAGAGTCCATGCTGATAGGTAAACCCATCAGACTGGCAGTTCCATCAAGAAAATAGAAGGTCCTTACAGGGGTTAACCTGGGACAACACATCGGAAGGATTCTGTCGCGAAGAAAAAAAAAATCAAACAAAGGAGAGCGGAAGCTACAACTCACGTGAAGCGACTTCTAGTGTGTATCACACAACTCCACTGCTCCTGATAGTGGGACTCGAGTACCAAAGTACCTTACATCCTCCGTAAAGGACCAACTCGTCAGAAGACGCGAAGTTCTTTCCCCCTTAGGATGTGTTAGGCCCCACGTTGGGCGCCATTTGTAATGATTTTAACTTTTCAAGTTCGAACGCGGAACCGACCTCTCATCGGTTCTAGACGTTAAGTCTGAGTAGTGCCAACGGATGGTACCAACAGGTCAACCAATCCGTGCACCGTAACCCATTCACGCGGTGACTGCTTGTCGGCCAGCTAGTTCGGAGAGGATTTCGGTCGCGGGTCTCCGAATGGGTTACGCTCAATTACAATATTTCAGTCACCTGGACATGCCCGTTTTCCAAACGCGTCAATAACTACTCATCCAGAACGGGAAACCTACGTTACTTTAGTTCTGGATGTGATCTCTCCACAGATCTCAAATCAAAACTCTACAAAATCCTATAGGCGCGTTACCGAATCACCGACGCGGTACCGAAAAATATGCTACTCGAAATTAAACCGACGAAAACTACTCTAATGAAATGACGAAACAATCAAAGGTACCGCGTACCGCGCGCGACGCGAAACCGACTTCAGCGGATTTGTCGAAACCCTACCCTCGCGACGGCATACTTACCCTACACTCTCGGTTCCCACTGAAAAAGAACGAGTCACTGAAAAGGAAAGTCGTGGTTAACGTTTTAGCAATTCATATTAATTTCTTAGCCTTATCAATTTAACATTAGTATCAATAAAATGTAATATTTAATCATTATCTTTTTCAAATTTCAAATTTCCTTGCCATTATTAAAAATAAGAGCAAATACAATAATAATATTATAGTATTAAATCGATAAACGTATTAAGAATAATTTATATAAAATACAATAAATGTTTCCTTCTGTTTCGTTTTATTCAGTTATACTTTATTTTCATTGAATTCTATACTTTTTAATGTTTTCATTTAAAAATTCTCAAGGGTAAAAATTACGAAGACGATTTCCTTAAAATAGATTTGATAATTATGTTTTCATAATTTTCATCCATTCTCATAACTAGATCTTGTTTTGAATCGGAGTTTATCCCCGTTAAAAATATTAACAATTTTCTCTCTTATAATATGTGTCTGTATAATAATTTCACCAAAAAATATTTCCCTTTATTTTGCTACACGAGAATTTATTTTACTAAAACGTAAGAAATATTTAAACGCGTTTTGCAATTGTTGAAAAGAACGTGTGTATTTGTAACTACTCAAAACAAAAACAACAGACAAATTCCCACTTATTAAAAGAAAATTGTCTAAAAAAATGTTCCTATATCTCTAGCAAATTATGCACTTGTTGTTTTTAATTATTTTTACTTCATTCATTATCAAATCTTTTTTTTTTGTCTATAGTATATAAATAGTCAAAGAGACAATATTTGAAATAACAAACACAAAATATATATATTTCATAAGATACATGCATGGATAATAATCAACCTTATACGAGTAGATATGCTTTTGCAGCCGTATAAAATAAATTCTTTAAAATTACGCAAAAATAAGATAAAAACAGGAAATCGGAAAAACATTATTGTTCATAATATTAATTGTTTCATTAAAAATAATAACATCATAATCGTATAGTATCGTAGTAATAGTGGGTGTGTGTGTATATGCGAAATAAAAATTAAATTAATTCCTATGTAATAATTATCAACCCCCATTGAATGGATCTAAAGAATGCTTGCTTCTTCACATCTTCAGCATCCCGCTCCGATGAGCCCAATCTTCTTTCAGGATTCTGGTGAAGCAGCCTACGCATAATTGCAATAGCTTCTAATGGTAAAAATCTAGGATATCTGACTTCATCATTTACAATCAAGTCGAACACTTCTTCCTTTTACATATTTGGCCTGGTAGTGACATTTGGTCTGCGAAGAGGTTGCCGCGTTGAAAAGGATATGCGAGCAATCAGTTACGCGTATTATATTGTAATTGAGGCAGATTCGGGACAATAAATTTTACTCTGTATGTCTACACCTTTTCATAGCGGTAAAGGTGAGAAATACAATAACAATTTGAACGAGTCGTCTGTACGTGCGAGCTTCGGAAAACAAATAAGTATCGCGAAATCGTTCTGCCAATATGGCCACTCAGGAAAGTGTTTCGCGACAGGCAACTGCAACACCTGGCAATGATAAAGCCGATCACAAAGCCAGAATGGATGGTGGACTAACTGGCTGCATCCAATTCGCGCACGCAAAATAAATTTACAAAGTGCCTTTAACTTCTGCCACTGCTGATGGTTTTACAGCACTGCTGCTTTCACCCGCATGGTCACCTTTCGCCTGACTATTATCTTCTGGTGCCTTTCCGCTCACCTCTTTCATGATTGGAGCCTGTTGATCTTCTTGCTGAGTTTGACAGAGTTCCCTGTTCTAGCCTGAGGCAATGTTCCGGTGAATTTCACAAGTGTTCGATGTTCCCTTTGCAGTTTTCTTGAGTACGTTTCGCTCCGACCAAATCCTACACACAAGCGATCGTCAACGAAAGTATGTTAAGAGGTAGAAAAGCACTTGAAACGTTCTAGACAGCACAACCTACGATCACGAACCATCGATCACCACAAACAGTTCTTTTGTTTTCTTCGCCGCCATGTGGCTGTCAAAATCCCAGGTTGTCACCTCGGACAAAACATCTGTGTGTGGAATGGCACGCCATATGGCGGCAATGTGCCTCTCCAGTTGTCGCCAGTGGCATAGTTTTCTCGATGGCCACGGTGGAGGGGCATTTCCAGATGGCTATGTCTCGAAATGTGCCGGGGTTGGATTAATTCTATATTTCGAATATTTATATCCACAGATCTAAATATTTGGACAGAAAAAAATATTTTCTGCACAACGATATCCGCACGACAGATGAAGTCCGCTGGCACTTCGAGGACATATCCATCTGGCCGGTTGCAAGGGTTCGGGATCGGAATCACTTCGATTCCCGGGCGTAGGCGTCACATTACAGCGCGAAGAGTGCACATCGTACAGTCATATACGGCCTAATGCAAGGTCAAGCGTGAGTTATGGTTATCAGTACGTTATAAAGTCAATTATTTACTTGGAAATTATAATTATTAAACAATGCCTATTATTTATGTACTAACTATTAATTATTTATATTTAATTAAAGTAAGTAACTTGATTTGCAACGGTACAATTTCAAACTAACGAATAATCTTGACTCATACAAAGTGGAGAGAGTGGCCTTGAATACTATAGAACATCTGTCCCGGCAATGAATAGAAAAGGGCATAGGGTAGGGACAAGTATTTCCAGGTATATAAGTATTGAGAAATTTACGCGTTTTAAAGAAAAGATATATAATGTCGTGTTAACTTAAAATAAAACTAAAATATATAATCCAGAATTAATAATATTTTATACTTAAATAGTTAAATATGAATAATTATATATATTATTTATGTACTAACTATTAATTATTTATATTTAATTAAAGTAAGTAACTTGATTATTTATATATAATTATTCATATTTAACTATTTAATTCTGGATTATATATTTTAGTTTTATTTTAAGTTAACACGACATTAAATATCTTTTCTTTAAAACGCGTAAATTTCTCAATACTTATATACCTGGAAATACTTGTCCCTACCCTATGCCCTTTTCTATTCATTGCCGGGACAGATGTTCTATAGTATTCAAGGCCACTCTCTCCACTTTGTATGAGTCAAGATTATTCGTTAGTTTGAAATTGTACCGTTGCAAATCAAGTTACTTACTTTAATTAAATATAAATAATTAATAGTTAGTACATAAATAATAGGCATTGTTTAATAATTATAATTTCCAAGTAAATAATTGACTTTATAACGTACTGATAACCATAACTCACGCTTGACCTTGCATTAGGCCGTATATGACTGTACGATGTGCACTCTTCGCGCTCTACCTTCAAAACGGTTGATCGTATGAAAAAAAAGTTTAAACAAAAGTTGTAGGGAATTTTATAGCCTACAACTTTTATAATAAATGCAAATCTCATTTAACCGATAGGAAGCCAGATATTCGCGAAAAACCGATTTTTGTGACCTTTGACCTTGAATATCTTGAGACGCGAACACGATAACGATTGTGACTTTTGAGACAACATTTAGAATGACAAAACAAAGGTTCATACCAATTTGCAGCTTATTATCTTTCATTCCGAGGTTGACCCCTTTTTTTACCTAATATGACTGGGCTAAACACAGGTCTTATCACAGATTTGTATACTTGGAGCTTTGTTTTCCTGTGTATGCAGCTGGTCTTCAAGATCGTCAAAACTGAGTAAAATATTTCATTTGCGAGCTGTTTATTCTTCGGCGTATGCCGTTGTTTCATTACCTGTTCTCGTTATTTTAGCGCCTAGATGCACAAATTCGGTCAAGTATAATATTTTTGTATTTGAGGTAGTTTTTCTCGACTGCGTCATGAGCTTTGTTTTATTCTCATTGATATGTAGCCCTACTAGTTTTGCTTCGTTGTTAAATTTCAGGAAGAGTTCTTTGGCAGGTGACAATGACCGTGACAAAATGTTGATGTCGTCCGCATAGGCTACTACTTGGCTCGACTTGTATAGTAATGTACCTCGTGTATCGACACGTAGCTTCCTTAAAACGTACTTCAGAGTCAAATTGAATAGCAATGGGGCCAGTCCACCTCCCTATTTTAGTCCGATATTTGTGTCAAAGGCACCGGTGAGTTGGTTATTGATGAGGACTTGGGAGTCGTCTACATCATTACTCGTATCATTTAGGTAAGACGGCCTAATTTGGCTGGGATGCCAAACCAAGCATTATTTGGTCAAGTACGTTACGATCAATACTGTCGTATGCTTGCTTAAAGTCAACGAAAATTGAGGGAAGAGGAGATTATGTTTAGAAATAAATCACCACTTTTCCAAAATTTGCGTTTTTCTTTTCTAGGCTGAGTACTGTTTGGACCGCCCTCATACTATAGGGTGATTCATAACAAGTGTACACATTTTTGTCGAAAAAAACATAGTTTTTGTGAAGATTGAGCTGTAATGTTTATTTATTATGAAAATTTGGTCCCTTACAATTAAACACGAAACATTAATTCGGGCACATGTGCACCTCGTGCTGCTTTACAGACTATCAAACGATGATTGTTATTTTCGATGACATTTTGGCACATTTCCGGCGTTATTAGGCGTATGTTGGCTCGAATATTGTTTTTTAATGCTTCAGTAGTCTGGGGAGCATCAGCGTAAACACGATCCTTCAGAAATCCCCAAAGGAAGAAGTCACAAGGAGTCAAATCACACGATCCCGCCGGCCAATTTATGGTTCCATTTCGTGAAAACCAAAAAATTCATGTAGAGCGCGAAATGTTTGCACTGGCAATTCATTATTTTTGTAAAAAGTTTTAACAATAATAAAACGTTCGGCTGATGTGTATGACGCCATGGTTAGAATTGTAAAAGACCAAACTGTCATAATATATTATTTACGCGGAAATTGCAACTGTCTGAGTAGCGCACGCCTTACCGACTTTCTAACTTTTTAAGGATGGTGAAAGTTTCCCAACATTGAATACATAATCAACCCGAATATTTCTTCTGTAAGAATATATTGTGGTGGATGCATTAAAGCAAATGTAACATCTCTAGCTTTGTTTTAAAAGTGTTTTTATGTTTCAGAAATCTTGTCTAAGTTACTGATCAAAATTTCTCGCAAATTTTCTTTCGATAACTTTTCCGTTTTTGTAATTTGTTTGAAAAGACTTACATTTATGATATTGATAATAGAAATATATAATTCTCTCTTCCAGATGACAGTCCCGAAACAAAATACCGTGAATGGCTACACGAACGTTACCTAGAAACATTGCGCCTATTGATAACATGTTTCCAAATCGAACGTCACACAGAAGCCAATCAAGCACTAGTCACCAGCATGAAATTACTTTCATGCGAAGGCAAATATCCCTTAGACCACACCACACCCGGACAATACTATTTTCCAGTCAATAGGTTTCGAAATATTCTCATGAAAATGCTATTAGCCGAACGTTCGAGTAATCATATGATCGATCGTTTCAAAGAGTACGCCCAATATTTAGATATTGTCTATCATGCATGGAAATTGATGCCCGGTTTAACACCAAAAGGCGCTTTAGCACCAAGCGATGCATTTGCACAAAATTACTTAGATTTAATAAATGCCATACCAGTAACAAAAGAACTACAAGAGGGAAAACAAATATTATGCTCTGAAGAGGGCGTTACAGAAGACACTTTCGATTACAATGCAACCAGAAAATGTATAAATAAAGCTTGGAATTGTGTGATGTTGTGGCGAATGAAAGAAAATATTCATAAGCAAGTTCTTATTGTATTGCTGGAACGTATTTTACCGCATTTAGAAAAACCGGTGCTACTAACAGATTTCCTAATGGATTCATTAGATTTAGGCGGACCTATAGGATTATTGGCATTACAAGGAATATTTACATTAATACAAAAACATAATATTACGTATCCGGATATTTATGAAAAATTATATTCAATGTTTGAACCGGAAATATTTCATACGAAATTTAAAGCACGATTATTCTATTTGGCTGACATATTCCTTAGTTCAACACATTTACCGGAGACTCTAGTCGCAGCATTTGTGAAACGTTTGGCACGTTTAAGTTTAGTAGCACCACCACAAGATATAGTGATTATTTTACAATTTATTGGGAATCTAATTATACGACATCCTGGATTAAAACGACTTATCTGTCATCCTAGTGGAGGTGAAGGTAAGATTACTTTTTGAAGCTTTTAATATCTCAATTGGCTCAAATATATAAATATTAGCATTTGCATTATCTGTGGAAAAAGACGTTTATTTAAATATTTGATGCATTTAATTACATTTATTCATAAATAATAAGCTTCATTTTGAATTCACAAAATTTGCCATCGCTAGTGAACAGATCCCTAATTTTAATTTTATTGAATTTTAGTATGTTGAGTATTTATAAGACTTTTCTGTAAGTTTCTGGATTATCGATTTGAATAGCTGCAGATTCAAGATCTTTATTGGGTGTTTTAATAAATTTTAAGTATATACAAGTCATAAACAACTTAGCCTAACAATATTCATACGGGTTGTGCCTTAGGGCTTTTCCCGGAGTTCGACAGTCATTTAATTTACTTTAATTTATAATATTAATCTTTTTAATAAAAACAAAACTTTAAAATATTGACACACACAACATTATCAAACATTAATAGAGTTTTAAACAAAACTGACGAGAGATACAAGCCATATGGCAGCAGCGCTTACTACCGCACACATGACCATTAGTAGGCCGACTTTGCTGGCTAACTTACATGGCGTTATATGAAGAATTGTGGAGGTGCCAACAAAAATTCGAGGTTTTGTACGGTTTAGAGACGGATTTCTACAGTGAAATCCAGATGATCCGCGGAGAACACAATAGCGCTCCTAGTGAAGTGAAAATTATTTCAGTTCTTATACCCGTTTAGTTTTTATCGCCTTCCAAAGTGAATTTATAGTTTGTTTACATCTCAACGCTGAGCTATCAGTCGAAGGTGCAAAACGTGTGCTTCATTTGTTCGTCTTGGAAAGTTTAGGAGCACAATGGGCTATATAAGGTGAATTTATAGCATGCACGGAATGCGTTCGGCACGTTTTTTATTCGGAAAATAGTATATATGACAAAATATAAGCATTTGCTAATGCCGCAGTTGGGTGACAGCTACCGGAAGCTTGTCCATAGTAGGCCGACTAATACATATGCAAATTGCTACCATATGGCTTGTATCTATCGTCAGTTTTGGTTTTAAAGAATTAGGTGTTAAATTAATTAGCTTTAAAGACATGAAGTACTTAAAAATTGAGTTTCATAAAAATAAGTACTTATTTGCTTAAAACTACTCATTCGCTGCATACATTGAACGATTATCGGTCCTTGCTACTTCGAACTTGTGCACTAGCTTTTCCGCATATAGTAGGCCTGTGCAAGCCCGAAGAATTTTTCGCTCGACTAATCCTATCTTGCTCCATTCTGTTTTCGGAGCTCCTTTCTATATCCTCACCGGATATGGAATGATCGGACGAATCAGGGTTTAATAGGCCAAAACCTTGACTCGCTTCTCGCTATTGCCTGCTTCCTGAAAAGAGGTATAAGAAGGTGGTACGCATGTCACTACCCCCAAATACTTCGTTTGCCTGGAGCAGTGCACCATCTGCCCGTTCAACTTAATCCTGAAGTCACAGATGCCTTTTGCACGACGAACAAAGTTTTTGTGGGGGTCCTTAAACACAATTAATTCACTTTTCTTTGTATTTACCTTGATTCCCCATTTCCGGTAGTATGCAGTAAAAGATTTCAAGTATTTTTGGAGCCTCGTTTTAGCAAAGTACAAATTGTGCTCAGATGACCACACTAACAAGTCGTCAGCGAAGAGTTTCACCATGATTGCGGGCTTATATTCATCTCTTACGCCCGGGACGTCAGAGGTGAATATGTTGAAAACAAATGAACCTAGTATAGGCCCCTGTGGGACCGCCGAGTCAATACAAAGTGGGTCTGATCTAGCTTCACCAGCCACTGCAAAGGCAGTTCGTCCCCTCACGAAGTTGCCTATAATTTTCACAATATGAGCCGTAAAGCCAAAATTTATCATTAGAGAAGCCCATTGATCCATACAGAGTCAAAAGCTTTCTCTATATCAACCAGGTAAGCTACAACAAGCTTACTGTTGCGCCAACTTCTCATTACATCGGCTTGGAACACGGCCATAGCATTTACCGTGGAGTGGGCTTTTTTGAAGCCAAATTATCTTTCCGGCACAATTCTTGCCCCCGCAAAGAATTTTATGATACCTTCAAGTATTACCCTTTCAAGCAGCTTACCAATATTCGAAAGTAGCGAAATCGGACGAGTATCGGCTACGTCAGGACTGCCCGACTTCTTGGGTATTGCAATTATTTTTGCGCATTTCCATTGCTGAGGGAAGTAGCAAATGTTGATGCAGCGATTCAGAATGATCGCGTGGATAACAAAGAAGCATATAATTGGGGATTCCATGAGCCCCCGCTGATTTTTTGGAGTTTTGCTCCAGTGCCAACAAATTGAGTCTCTAAAGACTGACAAACCGACCATGGCAAGTAGATGCGTCAGAGAGATTCGAATCAGAGAACCTGATCAAGCACAATTGCTCATGCTCCTTGTCGAAAAATTGTGATTCTCCTCGATATCATTCGGTTTAGAGACATAATCACTAGATGAATACGTTCATACTCCCAGTCGACTATATTTTTAAATTGCGGTGGTAGATGCTTGCGAGTATCTTTGTAAGCCGACTACGTCTACGATGAAGCTCGAAGATATCTTCTGGTAATCTCGATAAATGTAATTTGTCGAGGATTTCTTAATAATATTGTTACATGTACAAATAATTCTGCGAGCTACTGTCGCAATTGTTTTCACAACAATTAAGAACATCAACAAAACGAATTTACTCGAAACCACGAGAACCCAACAAGCATGATCAATATCTGAAAGTGAGTCACTGCTCCATTCATTACGCTGCTGGAATGTTCCCGCTAATTCATCAATGTACGAGAACTGAGCTGAATGATCAGAGACCCTATATAAAGGCGAGCTGAATGATTGGGGGGAATCATTCATCCGACCGCGATAAGAACTGCGATAGTGTGTGGGAAGCGATATTGTTCGAGTGATAGAAAAGCGATTTACGTGATTGTGAAGTAATTTCGGAAGACAATTGCGATAGAAATTTATGGCCAAGTGAAAGTTAGATTCTAGTTAAAATTGTGAAATAGTAAAATAAGTGATTGTGTATTTGTAATTTAATCAAATAAACTCTTTTAGTTTAACTTAAAAGACATTGCGTTTTCACTTTCCCGGAACATTAAAATTATTGGCCGCGAACCAAAAACACGCGACAATATCTTTGAAATGACCGTATCCAGAGTTGAATTTATACATGCGACTCGTTCATCGATTTCAGGAATAGAGAGATTTTTTGATGATTGATCGAAATTTCCTTCAATTTTCCATCAAGGTTAACTACTGCCCAATCGATACGCTTGTATGGAATCGAAAGTTGAGGATCTGTAAGCTCAAGTTTCACACCCTTATTCACTCAAAGTCAGCTCAACTAAAAGATGATCAGCCTCGGCGTCAAGAATTCCACACTCGATATTCCTCCCAACTGTGGGAGAAATTTACCAGTTTGGCAGACACGATGAAGAAGTCAATAATGGACCACCTTCGGCGAAAAAGTGGGCTATTTCGGGCAATCAATATAAGATCCATATTAGATTGAGCCCACTTAGAGATAGCTGTACCATAGCCATTAGATGCAATCCTTCCCCATGAGGGATGCTTCGCATTGAAATCACCTCCTATGAAATAGAAATCGAATTTTTGTGCACAGAGTAAGCACTGCTTCCAAATCGTCAATGAGTCAAAGTCGAAAGCGCTTTATTCCCTCACCGGATATCCATTTCGAAGATGGACCCCTACAAACGAAAAGGTGTACTCTCCCAGCATGGAGCTTATTATAACTGCTTCAATACATTTCAGACTTGGAAGGCAGTGCCTTTGAACTTTCAGGTGATCTTTGTGAAGCCATAGCAACTCCACTGGCAATCAGTGCTCAAAACGGTATTTCGGTCATTCTGCGACTCTGCATAGTCTGATGTTTGGGTTTCCGTACAAGCTGTACTGTAGGTTGCTTCTGCGCACCTTAGAAACGACTAGAGTAGGAGACCTTTTCTCGTACAATATTTTTTTTTAGCGGCGGTGATAAAATCCCTCCTTTTCTCTTTTTTCTTCTGGAGATTCTTCCTCCTCTGCTCAACTTCTTTTGCTTTAGGACAACCTCTGAAACTCGCAGTGTCCCTTAGCATTGCAGTTGACACAGAAGACCTCTTCATTTTTGTCATCCTTTGAGATTGGACATTCATTCGACTTTTGTTGCTTATTGCATTTTACGATCGCTTGGCTGCTGGGGTTTAAATTTAGATTACCCTCAAGATTTGGCCTTACAATCGGCTTTGGTACCCCTTATTATCTAGTGATTCCTCCATGTGAGACTTTCGGTCTCCAATCAGACATGTCCTCTGGTGGCGTCTAAAGGGGTGCCCTAGCCGGCTAGTCGGCGGGTTGTAGCAACATATCACTCGCGCACCAAAAATCGACTATGCCGAAGTGATGAAAACGCTCCACTCAGTATTTACTTGTCATGGAGCCAAGACAACTGCATCGGATCTGATTGGGTAAACCGCAGCGACTATCGCAACAGATAAAGACCTATTCTTTTGGAACTCGGAATGTTAGATCGTTGAGCAGATCAGGTGCACTGTGACAACTTCTGGATGAAGTAAAAAAATATAGAATCAACATCCCCTCAGTGCAAGAAACCAGATGACACGTTGAAGTTACATTTGATATGAATCAAAAGGAAGCCGGGAATTCGGAGTGGCTTTCTTTGTGGACAGCATATTTAAACAAATTGTTACCGGCTTCAACCCGTTAACGAAAGGATCTGTGCAATTCGTATCAAGACCAAATTCTAATGTCATGCTAGTCAACTGTCCCCAGATGACAAGGAGAAGACAGTCAAGGACGAATTTTACAGCGCTCTGGAACGCGCTGTTGATGCATTGCCGTCAAACGTCATTAAACTTGCTCTAGGTGACTTCAACGCAAAAATTGGTCGAGAAACGGTGCATAAAAGAACAACTGAAGGGACCAGCGAAAACGGACAACGCCTAAAAAACCGCTTCACAGTAAGCTTCACAAACTCCCGCACCGATATATCCACAAGAGAACATGGGCATCCCCAGACGGTCGCACATTCAACCAATCAACCATGTTTTCATATAAAAACGAGCGGCCACCACCATTCTCGACATGCGCTCGTTCCGCGATGCTGTTTGCGATTAAGGCCATTACCGTATACGTGTCAAGTTCCGATACCGCATCTCCATAAACAAGGAATATCAGTTACCGCCAGGTACCAGATACACAAGTTAAATGATAGTTCAGTAACGTCCACATGCATGCCAACGCTGGAAAATCGCATCAATATATGCCCGCAGGCTAGAGAAGTAGCGATGACATCAAAACCATGTGGAAGACATTAAGAGATGCGATAACAAAAGTGGCCGAAGAGATCTTGGGGCAAAGAAAAATAGGAACGAATGGTATGGCGAGGAATGCAAGGAAGCGGTTCAAAAAAAGAACTAGGCGTACAAAGAATACATCCAACGACCAACTCGGGCCAAAGAAGAACATTATAAAACCCTAACTGACTGACCATCAACACCAAGATTCAACAAAATAAACGAAAATATGACCCTACATGACATCAAACAACTAAGAGATGGCTTCAATCCACAAACAAGTCTTTCGAAAAGTGCGCACGGAGCAATCATAGGTAACCCACTCGAAATCAAAAACAGATGACTGCGATATTTCCAGAAACTATTCACAGCGCCCTCAACAACTACTGAAGCTGTGAACATTTTAGAAGCAGAATAAGAGGTCCCAGTTTCTCAAACTAGAGACGAAGTACAGGCAACAGTGCGTGACCTCCGAAAAGATGTTGGGTAGACTGAACTACGCTCATGTCAGAAGGGTTTTGTACTTAACCTACAATATGCAAATCTCTTTCAAAGAGGTTACCTAAACCTGCCAGTAGGCTAATGGTCCTTCACTTTCAGGCTTCAGGATAGGTATCACTAGAGCTTGTTTCCAGATGGATGGAAAGAAAGAGAGCCTCAGGCAAGCGTTGAATAGGAGGCATATGAAGACTATTCTTTTTTTGGGTAAATTTTTAAGGACTATATTCGGCAGGTCATCGATACCTGGGGCTTTGCCGCTTTTAACTTTTTTGAGTAAACCGATTAACTCTCTGATTTTTATTAATGCACCAGGAGGTAAAGATCATTGGTTAGGTGATTGTTCCAAAGCTTTAGCCACCATTATTTCTGCTAAATTGTTGCAGAACCTATAGGAAATATTATGAAACTGATTAAATTTATCTGTAAGTATATCTGCTTTTCCTCGATTGGAGTCTATCTACTCTTCGTTGTTATTTATTATCGAATATGGTACTCCTCCACAGACTAATATGCAGAGTATGGTCAGAAGAGCAACTACCAAAAGACGCAAAAAATTATAATATGTCCTGTACACAAAAAGCGAGACAAGTTAAGGTGTGAAAATTCTAGGTCATCGCTCGACTGTGTACGTCTTATAAAGTGCTCTCTAAAATCATAGAAAGGAAACTAAAGCCATACTATGAAAGTATTATAAGAGAGTATCAGGGAGGCTTTCGAAGTGGACAGTATCCAATACACCAAATATTCAACTACTTGAAAAGTGCTTGGAATATAACATCGATGTGCCCTAACCCATTGTAGATTTCAAGCAAGAATACGACAGTGTCGACAGAAATTCTCTGTACAAAATAATGCTTGATTTTGGTGCCTAACAAAACTAGTCCGCATGGTCGAAGTCTTGATGCTAAACACATAGTCCCACGTCAAGGTAAACGGCGAACTAACGGACAGCTTCAAAATGAAACCAGGCTTAAAACAAGAGGTTAGACTTGCCCCAATGTTCTTTAATATTGCGCTGGAACACGTTATTAGAAAGACAACAGCTTCAAACTCTGGCACACTAATGTCCAAGCCCGCACAATTTGTAGCATATGCTGATGACGTCAACATTGTGACGCGGTCAACCTCAGATGCCAAAAAAGCATTTCTGATTCTAGAATTTGAAGCAAACCGAATTGGCCTACGAGTTAATGAAACTAAACCTAAATTTATGACACAAACAAGAAAGGACACTCCAGTCCGAGAAACCTGACCGTAGGAAACTCTAACCTTGAAAGTGTGGATAACTTCATTTATCTTGGAGCCAATCGGAATAGAAGAGGCGCCGAAAAGGATCAGATTGGATGCCGAATAAACACCACAAATAAAGCCTATTACTCCATTCTAGTCAAACCTGTGCTGTTATATGGAAGTGAAACATGGACATTGATGAGCGAATCCAAAAAGGCAGTGGACATATTTTAACGCATTACTCCGGAAAATCGACGGCCAATGAAACAAGGAACAGAGTGGAGAATATAACACAACGATGAGCTATACGAACTGTGTGACGAACCACTTGTATCTACTTGCGTACAGTTACGCAAGTTGCAATTTGCGGGCCATGTAGAAAGAATGCAAGCGGTCCAACAGAACATTAATGGGTAGAGTTCAAAGTAGACGTCCAGCGAACAAATCGAGGATTCAATGGAAAGACACGGTAGAAGCTGACGGCAGATCATTGCTTGGAGGGATCAACTGGCGAACGAGTTCGCGGAACCGTGATAATGAGATTGGCTTGGGTTATGACGCCATAGATGATGAAGATAAGCAAGCACCATTCCTTGAACGAATTGTGCTATTCACTGAAAACGAAGAGCATCAATGCCATAATTTAATTGAGATTTACATTGTGGAAAATGAATATCAGTAAAGCCTGAAAAAACGAAAAACTAACTATAATATTCAAAGTCTTTTATACCAAACTGTAAAAATTAAAGTGAGTTAGATCCGGTCTCACAAATTACAGTTGGCCTTTGAAGAAAAAGGTTTTCTGAGCTCTGTCCGAAACGAATCCGACTTACGTTCACATCTCCGCACCAAAACCTTCAAGCTACCTTTGCAGCTTTGGTTCGCAGCGTATATTTATTCGCAGAGTATTTTTTGGGTTTGTCGCATTCGCTCACGGCAGATCAGAAAAGCCTTCCCTACAAAACCGCTCAGAATAATTTAAATTTAAAAATGTTTATTATATGATTTCATTGGATACAATACATAAGTCAACTTAACTAGGAGCCCGGATAAAAATCATTACAACCTTAGCTCTATAAACTCAGGGTAGTTTTTTGTTATTCCTCTGAGAATAGAACCGTAAATCTATCTTATCCTACTTAAAAACAATCTAAATCTAAATAAATTTAGCTTAATTTATGCTAATTAGCGAAGGCTCGAGAGGGGCTATAGTGCTACGAAAAAGAACTTATACTAATTAGTGAAAACAACATGAAGATACAAGAAATTATTATTTGTAAGTGCTACAATTTAAGGATTGGTTGAAGTGGTAGCTTTGGTAATCGTTTTATTTCTTCGTTTGGTCATCATTTTGTTCCTTCATTTTCAAGTGCTCTAAAGGCCTTCCCAAAATCTGAGTTCCAGGATGTGGCAGCACCTATGGAAGCGTGTTATTTAATCAAATGGATAATCCTTTAATGGATACCACGAGCCGGATGACAAAAGTAACAACGGCGCAGAAATATTAGCACAGATTGGATACTTTTCCGACAGACCTCGTAAAACCGTTCCCAAACTTCTCTGAAACTTTTTCAGTGTTTTGTTTTTATCGACTCCCTTTCAGTTCGTCTTTCAACCCAACTCCAACGTAAAGAAAAGTACTTAATCAATCTATGCTTCCATAAAAGTTGTATGCAGTAACAGGAGCACACTCTTGACAAAAGGATCCGTATACCGTAGGAACAGTTTTAATACATGAACGTTACACATCCCTCGAGAAAATTGTAGTGAAAGTTTAAAGATCACTTTTAGTTCGAACAGAAGCATTCATTTCATCAATACTATGCGTCATTCACGTATTTCTAAGAAATATTAATTCTTTAGTCTTCATTGATCACTTTTAGATTTCAATTAAACGTTGAAAATTTAAGAGGCTTGTAGCATTGCATCCAATGATAGTGGGTATGCTTACAACATTATAGTAGTTAGGATACTCACAGTGTATCCGTGGTTCTCGTTTATGGCAAAGAATTTACTTCAATATTTTCACTGCCTGATTTTAAGCCCGCGCAACTCTATTGGGTAATAATTCTTTACCACGTATTATAGGGCCAAGCGTGATACTGACCATATCACCTTGTAAAGCACGATTAAGGTTACAGAATACGATTTTCTTGGAAACCTCTTTGTTGCCGTAGCTTTATTATTATTTACCCTTTATACAAAACCTCCAAGGAAAGAGTTGCATCAGAGTGTAGCATCAAGGGAATAGAGTTCCTATTTATCCCACCAAGACCTCCGCATTTTGGCGGGCTATGGGAAACATTTGCTGCAACATAGCCTAGCTTCAGCCTCGTTAACGTATGAGGAGATGGAAACTGTGGTCATTGAAGTAGAGGCCATACTCAATTCCCGTCCAATAACGCCAATCTCATTAGATCCCAATGATTTGTCAGCCCTTACGCCCGCTCATTTGCTAATAGGTAATACATTAAGATCCTCGGTCGATCCGCGAGCAGAACCACTAAGATCAAATTTGTTGACTCGCTGAAAACTCGTCCAACACATTAAGAACGAGTTTTGGAAGAGATGGTCAAACGAATACCTGAATAACCTGCAGCATCGCTAACTTAGCACAATCTTTCTCCGCATTGGCGTTGCAAACTCTGCTAGCTATTTCTAATTTCCAGAGGACTCAGAACCCAATATTGGATGTCCTTACAGACACACAGCACGGCAAATTGAACATCTGCTAATATCGCCACGTCAATTAAGGGCAGAGCTCAGGAACATTCGATCAAACCTTCCTTCAACGTTAAAATTACCACTAAATTAGATCGATATCTTAAAATTCTATAATTTGATATCATTGAAAGGCAGGGCCACCATGAAGAACATCATCTTCAAGCTACAAATGCCTCCTTTACATTCAGAAGAGTTCGAGCTCTTCAAATTGATTCCCGTCCCCATCAAAATCAACAATACGTCAACCGCTATTAGGCCATCTTTCCCGTACCTAATAGTAAACTTGCATAGGGATCACTACTATCCGCTTCCCGAGTTAGAACTAAGGACCTGTATTTTGACTGAAGCGGAAAGATACATGTGTAAACAACGTCACCCTCTATACAAATTAGGATCAGTAGTTAGTTCATGCGAGATGCGCCTATTGAATCGTATAACGCCAAATAATCATTGTCAAATCATGACAATGCAATCAGGGCCATATTGGGTGCAAATGCACAACCCAAACCACTGGATCTACTCACTCGGAAACTACGATCAACTTGGTGTGTAGCAACAATATGACTCAGCTTGTGCTTCAGAACAGCGGAATTTTGAAGATCAACAACGACTGCACCATAAAGGAGCCACTTATCACGATTCAAGGTCACAAGGTGTATCCTACAATCGAAAGAATGTCATTTACTCCATTATTGAATTTAACAGACATGGTAACCTCACCGAATCTCACCAGCGTTGCGATACGACAATCACTACGCACCACATCTTTATGAGCTGGAAAAACTTAAAACACCAGATTCAAGAAACAACTATCCAGCTTCCCAAATTGGTACACGATCCACTACTATTCGCTAGGTTACGTCAGCTTGGCTCTGGTAAGCAGCATCATGATTTTCTTATTCTGGAGATTCTTTCGGCCACGAAAGGGGAAATCATCATCATCAGCATCAGACCTTGAGCCCAGCTCACCACCTCACGACAGCAACCCCGGGATCACACGCCCTACAGATTGCACCAACGATGTCTTCAATACCAATTTTAACGATTGAATGCAGCTCATTCAACCCCGGGAAGGATGTTTAAAATCTTAAATTAGTTTTCATTTTATAAATTAATCCTTTTTCAACTTACAATCACTCTTACCGTTTAATTTAGTACCTGTAACATAACGGTTTTGTTTTACATAAAATCAGATTCATATTCAAATCAAAATCGGAACATTTTCTATTTCACATAAATATCACTTATCTAAATACGAAGATGCAAAGAATTTAAAACCGTTTAGAATCTTCATCAATACTCACAAGTCTTTCATGCACTTGTCGCATCATATTGCGTCTGCTAGCTCGTCACCTGAGCTAAGGCATCATGTTTTGCATTGAAAGACTTGTGAATCAAAATTCTAGTGTGTTCCCACGATGGAATGTAATTATTGTTTTGTAGAAATATTGTTAGTGAATAAAGAATTTTAGTGCAGTTGTTAACGAACATCCGCGGTGTGAATACCCATCTAATTTATCTTAGTGTATTGGTCTAAGACCTTTACACATCTCCTTAATTTAGTCTTGGTGATTACACCAAGATTAATCCCCATGTAATAAATTAAGTGAATAATAAATGGAGTTAACCCTAAATTTTGGTGTATTGGTTTAAGACCTTTACACATTTCCATAAGTGACCTTGGTGATACACCTGGATTAATCCTGACAGTGATAATTTAAAAACAAGGTGTTAGTGACGATCAATTAATTAATAATAATAATTCAAAACAAAATAGTTTTGAATCAAACACATACTATAATAAAGCTGAAGGTCTTTCTATGTGATTTTTTCGATTTTATCTTTTTGCCTATACTCGTACGTGTCCAACCGCGTCTGATTGTTCATGTTTTTCTCTCCTTTCGAACACTTTCTTTTGGCTTGCTTGACCCTGACTCACACGCGCGTCATCATTAAAAAAAGCATTTGAATACATGGTGATTACAGATTTAGTGCCCGCCTTAGTCTCTTTAGGGCTACTGGATGGACCACATGTAAAAATTACTATACCATGTACAAAAACGTGGATCTTGAATAAAAATGAAAAAAATTATCTCCTTCCGTACCTCTTATCATCTGGAACTCAGTTGCGATTCCTTCGGTTGAAACTTTGAAGGGTAAGCTTAACGTAAAGGAAGATTCGGCTTTACTATCTAGGAAACTTGGCCAGATGGACCGGAGACAAATCACTATATCTTTAGATTTTTTTTATAACACCGTAGTTTTCGACCACTAATAAGGGATTTTCCTATCATTAAAAAGGATTTATATCTTACATAAATTTTTCAAGCAATGCTATTTTATTATTAGAAATTAATGCTTTAACATTTTACACATACCATTATCGTCCACGGACTAAACCGGGTGAAGAATTTTAAGTTAATTTATTCAATATTTTATCAAATTTAAACTTGAATTTTTTTGACAGTTTCCCGCGATCCATATGTTATGGATGAACGAGATCCGACTAAATCCAATGCATTAAAAAGCTGTCTATGGGAAGTTGTAGCACTTCAAAATCATGCATTACCATCAATAGCAACCGCAGCACGCTTTATCTCACAACCATTACCAGCCGTCGAATGGGACCTTGCCGATGTTTTAGAAACAAAGGAAGACGATGTAATTTACTTACATGTCAAGCAAAAAGACAATAAAATTTATATATATTCTCTTGATTTCAGATTTTTGATCAAGAAATTGTACGGCGTTCGAAACAATGTGCACTGGCAATTGAACGATCGCAGTCAATGTATCTTCCACGTAACGATAAAGTAATGCAATATTGGAAACTTTGTTGAGAAGATTAAACAATCTATGTAAACGAAGAATTCAGTAAGCGTTAAGATGAAGTCATCCGAAATCATATGCACTAAGTTCCATTTTCGTAGCTATAATAATTGTTTCCTTTAATATGAACGAATCTTAAAGTTAATGATTCCCTTTTTCGTAAGCGTACTGTCATTTGTTACCTTGTTTATCATTCATGATATTACACTATCACTTGATGTGATATTTATGTTTAAATTCATAGACAACTATTCCTGTAAATGTTCAACAATTCGGTTGAAATTAAGTAAGATATTTCTTCTGCCTTAGTGTCTTCGCTTTAACATATCCACTTATTTCAAATAGTGCTTTATCGACTTCTTCATATCGTTGCCAGTCAAATGAAATGAATCATTAAAAAAAGATTATGTTGTTTAATTCCCAATCTATTTGTGTATTATTTAAATTCTTTAGAAATAACATAAAGTCAAGTACGAAAATATAGCCATATAAGTTGTTAATATGAAATAGTATAAAACAAATCTCAAATCCAAACAGATAATTCAGAAGATGAAAATGTAATAGGACGACAATCGCCATCCTAATGCATCCGTATATTTAGATAAAAAAATTGTCGTATAAAATCGTTTTTTAAAGGAAATAATGATTAATTTCGTATAAATCCATGTAAAAATTTTTGAAACATAATGTATGAAAAGTGAAAGAATGGCATCTATAAGAGCTAACCACAATAATTATAATAATACAGGAAATTGGAGTAAAATGAATTTTCTTCTATTTTTAATCTTCTTTTAATATCAATTTCCCTCTTTCGATTGTTAAATGCTTTTCAATATAGTGTTATAAATTGCTGTGCTGATTGCCATAGAAAAATCATACTATAGAAATATATCAATTTCGTTACATTAACGTTGTTCGAATAAAAACAAAATGAAGTAAATTTATCTATTTAAATTCCCGTTTGGCTTCACGTTAATTGAGAGAAGAAAAAAACGAGTAAACGAAGAGAAGTTTGTACGAATTCAAACTGAAAAGACTGATGGGTACGGACAAGAAATTGAAGTATAGAAAATGTACGTGTTAACTTTAAGTAGGTTACTAGGGTGTGATAGAAATGAAAACAGAAAAACCAATGCTAAACAGATATGGAAATTTCATATACGATACAATAATTTGCGTCTTGGACATCAGAAGCAAAGAAACTGCAACAAAATTTAAAAACGTAAGCGATTACAAAATGAAAACTGTTTTATGTTATTTTAAATAATTTTACAATATTTGTAATAGATTCCCAATAAAAACGGTTCACAAAGTAAACAAAAAAAAAAACAAATGTTTGTTTTATTCACCTTAAAAAGATTTATTGAAATTTATATTTGCTGTATTCAAAGTCAAAGTCAAAGTCAAAAGCGCTTTATTTAATACTAATCGTTATAATTTTAAAAGAATATAAAGCAAAATCCAAACAATAGCAATAAAAAACTTAATGGCCCAAATGGCTCTCTAAATTTGTTCGTTATCATTAAACACATTTAAAAAAAAAAACTATAGCAAATTCAAATCAATGAAGATTCTTACATATTTTTACAATTCAATTGGAAAAAGGAGAAAAACCAACCAACACTATTCTAAAATTATTTATAATCTTAACACTACCGTGAACTTTGATCCTACACCTAATATGTTTTAACTTAATTCTAATAAATGCAATCAAAAACTTTATCTTATACTATAAAAAATCTTTAACAATGTTCTTAACCTAAGCGTTAAACCTTATCTCTAACCTAATATAATAAACATAATATAAACCTAACCTATACCTAATTTTCAACACAAATAAACAATAACACTAAATGTAGCAATAATGAGCTGAAACTCAAAAACTAAATAACGAAAAACACCAAAACTGAAAAATAAACACGAATAATTTAGACATTGTCATTCAGCCACCAATACCTGGATTGCGCCGTCTCAACTCGATCAGCTTCAACGAATCTAGCAAATGAGTATCTCCATTGAAATCGTTGGTCTCCTGAACTCAAATTAGGAGGATATTTTATCTTCTTATCGGTGGCCCGTCGATATATGTGATATATGACTGGGACGCCGTCAGAATCAAAACCATATCCATTCATGTCCAAATACACGAATGCTTCTGGAGGAATGAAGCCAGTAGCGAGGCAAGTCGCTATATACCCGTCTGTAGGGTGGAACGGCTGTGAAATCCAAGGGTTTTCACTCACAGTCACAGATCTTACGATATGATTCCAAAGAAGTTTCAATATGAAGATATCGACTCTAGTCACTTCAGCAGTTTGATAAATTTTTCTATTCGATATATAATGTTTCCAATCCGTCTCAGGCTTTCTGTACAAACCAGTACATGCACGAAGACATTTCCTTTCGCAAACTCTTAATTTTTCCATAGTACTAGCGCTCTGGTTATACCAGATCTGACATCCATATGTCAAAACTGGTCTAACCAGTGTCTTGTAACAGATAATTTTGACCTTTTGATCAATGTATCTGGAATGAAAGAGCTTTCGAAGGGCCATGACTACTTTAAGTGCCTTACTGAGCATGTGAAAATCATGCTTTGATCTGATTTTCACATGCTCAGTATAGTACAGATACTGATCGAGATAAACACCGAGGTATCGAACACAGGATTTATGTGGAACCCGTTCTGAACTATCCTCACCGGCCATGATGTGGAAATCTTTCCAATTACGTTTCAGGTCTTGACTGACCCCCTGCAGAGTTGTTCGAAACAAGATTGTTTCACACTTTTGCGCATTGATTTTCATTCGCCAATTGACAGTGTAGAGCTGTACATCATTGAACATTTTTTGGAGATTGCTCTGAACTATTGTATCGTTTCGGTCTGCCGTATAGATGATCAGATCATCAGCAAACGCTACCAATGATCGCGTTGGCGAGACGTTAAAATCAAAGCCGTTCAATAGCTTGCGAATGAAGATTGAGAAGAGCAGAGGCGCAGTAACTGTTCCCTGCTGTAGACCATTCAAGACCTTGAACTCGCGCATTGTTGTCAGATTTCCATCAGTTACGACAAACGATTTCCCGTATAACATACTACACATCATGGCGACAAGGTGTCTGGGGAACTTGTCCTGAAGGAGTTTAAAAACTAGTCCATCTAACCACACCGTATCGAAGGCTTTCTCCATATCAATGAGACGTGCTCCAACACATTGTCTATCATTTAGTTTCCAACAGATGTCTGAGGTTACTTTCGTTATTGCATGTGTGGTCGAATGCCTGGCACGAAAACCAAATTGGCAATTCGGCATCAACTCATTTTCCTCAATGTGGGCGTTTAATGCTCTGTTGAGTATCACTTCAAACACCTTGCTGATGTTAGGCAGCAAGCTGATTGGGCGATAGTTTTTGGGGCATGAAGATTCTTTTCCTTTCTTCAAGATCGGAAACACCTTAGCTTTTTTCCACTCATTTGGGAAATATGAATTGCTCAACATGTTGTTGAACAATATGCAATAGTTCCTAATAGCAACCTCAGGCAAATGTCGGAGAACTACATTTGGAATACCATCAGTACCATGAAGAATTGATTCGCCGTTCAGGCTTGATTTGAAGTCGGAAACTTTTGCTTCAACGACCTCTGAAAAAATTTCGTTCCCTCTCTCAGGGTTTGGTAGATGAACCAATTCAAAATGTGTTCCAATCAGGGCAAGTTTATCCAATCCTTCACAAATAATCCTGTTTCCATTTCTATCCGGAGTCGTACTATCAATTTCGATACCAGCCCTATCGAGAAGATTTATCTCATCACTAGTGACTTCAAGATTCGATACCTTCACTCGAGACTTCTTGCGGAATATGCTATTCACTTTCGCGAACACGCCGTCTGGGTCCTGTGGGCTAATACCCCTCAATTTTTCCGCCCATTGATTGCTGACCTCACTCCTGAAGTATGACCGGATTAAGTTCCGGACATTCTTCAGATGTAATTTCAACAAAGACAACGAGGGATGGTTGTAGTCCAAAAATCGTCGATAAATATTGTTGACGCGTGTGAGAAGGAGGCTTTTCAATCTTTTCAACCTTGCGATGGTTGGTGTTTCATATCCTTCCATATTGTTTCGATGTTTAATCTTGGGAACTACTTTCTCAATCGTTTCCAACGTCAGCTTCTCTAACTTCGACAAATAGACATCTATTTCATCGTTAGTTAGATTTCTGTCATTAGGAACCATTGAGCAAGAGTTGCCGCCATCAGAAGGGGGACATTGCTTCTGGTACTCCCGATTAAACTTCTTTTGAAACTTTCCCCAGTCTGTTTTTTTGAAATTCAACCGATGATTTTCATGTTGAACTGGAATGAGGAAGAAATCATCCCTGTGATGATTGATTTCCATTACGATTGCGTTATGGTCGCTATCATAAGGAAGCACCTGCAGTTTCCGTTGAGGACTATTAAAGTTGAATTTGAGTCTTGCGTCAGCAATGCAAAGGTCCAAATATGAATTTGTCCTAGGGTATGTTGGGAACTCCGACCCATATAGATTGCACCTGTATTCAATTTTGTTCTCTGTTATCCACGATTTCAGGAATACACCTCTTGGATTATTGGTGGCGTTCAGCCATGATGTATGCTTGGCGTTCAGGTCACCAGCAAGAATATAATAGTTATGCAGCCTGTTCAATTCGAGTATTTCGAACAAGGAATTGAGTTCCTCCTTGAGCTTGAGAACAGTTCCACCAGTTGCATAGGCAGAGATAACGAAGAGGTTATCCCCACCTGGCAGTGAGATTTTGATAACGGACACTTCAAGAGATTCAAAGCTTTTGAATTCGACTTTTTCAATATTTTGGAAACAATAGGGTCTTCGTACCAATATCCCGGTGCCACCTCCCCCATCACCTATTACCCTATCGTTTCTTACGAATTCAAAATCCTTGAATGTCATGAAGTGCCATGAATTGAGGTGTCAAGGTCAAAGTCAAAAGCGCTTTATTTAATACTCATCGTTATAAATTTTAAAAGAATATAAAGCAAATTCCAAATAATAACAATCAAAAAACTTAATGGCCCAAATGGCTCTCTAAATTTGTACGTTATCGTTAACTCATTTCATCAAAAAAAAAACTATAGCAAATGCAATTAATTACGATTATTACATATTTTTAAAATTCAATTGGAAAAAGGAGAAAAAACCAACCAACACTATCCTAAAATTATTTATAATTAATACACAACAGTGAAACTTTGATCCTACACCTAATATGTTGTAACTTATTTCTAATAAAATACAATCAAAAAACTTTATCTTATACTAAAAAATTCTGTAACAATGTTCCTAACCTAAGTGTTTAATCTTATCTCTAACGGAATATAGTAAACATTACATATACCTAACCTATACCTGATTTTAACAAAAATATATAACAACACTAAATGTAGCAATAATGAGCTGAAACTCAAAAACTAAATAACGAAAAACACCAAAACTGAAAACAAGCACGAAAAATTTAGACATTGTCATTCAGCCACCAATACCTGGATTGCGCCGTCTCAACTCGATCAGCTTCAACGAATCTAGCAAATGAGTATCTCCATTGAAATCGTTGGTCTCGTGAACTCAAATTCGGAGGATATTTTATCTTCTTATCGGTGGCCCGTCGATATATGTGATATATGACTGGGACGCCGTCAGAATCAAAAACATATCGATTCATGTCCAAATACACGAATGCTTCTGGAGGAATGAAGCCAGTAGCGAGGCAAGTCGCTATATACCCGTCTGTAGGGTGGAACGGCTGTGAAATCCAAGGGTTTTCACTCACAGTCACAGATCTTGCGATATGATTCCGAAGAAGCTTCAATATGAAGATTGTTGCGAATTCCGGCGTACCAACTTCCTCCCATTCGCAACTTCAAATTGCCGCCGTAACATTGTCCCTTTCCTTTGGGCATTCCTACCTTTTCCTCCATAAATTTATTTATTTTTTTTACATGTTTCCATTTTCCCTTTAATTTTTACTCCCCCATCATCACAATACTACCCTTTTTCCTTATTAACAACTACAAAAAATAATACCTACTAATAATTTCAATTTTCCCACTAATAACGTTCCATTTATTAATTCCCACTAACAAAATTTCATTCTATTCATTTTCCCTAACAAAACCTAATTCCTTCCTTAACACTAACTAATTCCATTCCCACTAACAAATTTTATATTTTTATACTAACAAAAATGAATTGACTAACAAAATTCAATCCCATGCCCAAATGAATCATTGAAGTTGCTAATCTGATGAATGGGAGATCGATAAGGCATAGCTCCATTGGATACGTCGCGAGATTCGACCGTGCGACTGCTGGAACCCTGAGTTCAAGTTCCCCCGGGCGCACGGAAGCACTCTTTTTTGGGGTATCGGCAAAATCAATAGTTTTCGTAATGTACTCGCATGTGTGACACTTTACATTCAATCAAGCGATTCTTGGGGATGTAAATTGCCATATATGCAAGTCAATGGAAACTATTGTGATTGTCGATACGGACCAAAAGATGTGTGGGTAGCGGAATCGAAGTGTAATGAACTTCGATTACGTTACCCAGATGCGACAGCGGTAATTGGAAAAGAATTTGGATTGCGGGATCGGATGGGAGAAAGGTGAAATGTGGAAATGAGGTGGTTGGATTTAGGCAGTCAGGATTGGACGTGAAAAAGGAAGGTTGAACGCTTTGGGGAGTCAGGATTTGATTTGACAAAGAAGAGGGAATTTTTTTTCGGTTTTTGGTGAAGTGAATATTTGGCTGTTAAAGATAAAGGAGTTTTCTGTGTGGGATATAAGTGATTTTTGGGGTTTTTGAAATTGGGAAAGAATTGAATAGACTTTTTTTTGAAGTTTTAGTGACGAAGAGTGGAAAGATTGAAAAAGTGAGGGGAGTTTTGCATTTTGGGAAGAGAGGGGATTTGACTTTGTGTAGTGTGAAGAAAAGAAAATTTTATTAATTTGAAGTGCGGAGAAAAGAAAAAATTTATTGATTTGAAGTGCGGAAAACGAAAATTGTGCGAGAAAAATAAAGATTTTGCTAATTTGGATTGCGGGAAGACGAAAATTGTTGTCAAAAGCTTGGGTTGAAATTTAGTGAAAAGAAAAAAAAACAGATTAGAGGAATCAATTAATGTGGATAAAAGTGGCCGTTACGTTTTTTTTGGTTTAGTGATTCTAAATTACAATTAATTTTCAGCGACCCCACGCTTCTTTTGCTGTATTGCACCGGGCGCTCGGAGTTCTACGGGGAAAGAAGTGAGTACAATTTTAGTTTTTTTTCCTTTTTTTTTTTAATATATTATCCAATAGTTTGATTATCATATTCTCCATAGTCTTGAATTATTTTATGTTGGTAGATTCTAATTTTTGTATATTGTTTCAAATTTCGAAAGGGGTTTTTAGTAGTTTTGTTTAACTGATTTTCTTTTGTATACCTTGGATTTAAATTATAACTTGAAATAAAAACGGCCACAATGTTCTGAGAGAACAACTAATTTTCATTTCTCAATGTGACCTCCCCCTTTCCCGTCCTTTTCCCTATGTGCTAGTATTTATATGTAAGGTGGCTCAGCACGAGCAGAGGGTGTCCCGGAAGACCCACGACACGACTGAGCGCTAGCCGGCCTCAGCATGCCACCCCGGGCTACAAACCCCTCTGCTAATTTTTAATGTCTGCAACTGCGGTGACTTCCGTGGTTGTTACATATGGCGCCCAAGTTGGTTTTAGTTGATTTTATCAGTTTTTAATTATAACTTAAATTTTTCAATTTCAGATTTGTATGGGCTTGAGTACCTGGAGTGCCTGACTTGAATAGTGGTCTGAGCATTCCAGGGAAGTTATTTTTTTTTTGTTTGTTAGAAATTTCTGATGACTTGTTTGAACGATGAAAAGTGATCGGGTAATAGTTGAAAAGTTTTAGTTTCGATTTTGTTATTAATTTATAGATTTTTGATCACGGGGTTCGCCGCAGTTGCAGTGGCGCCTACCGTGCTGTTTTGTGTTTGATAGTCTCCACCGGCTATGATAGTGGGCATGCTTTAGCAGTGTGGATGTTGGTTGGGATTAACCGAATTTTGAGTCGTTGGCTATATCTCCCTGCACGGGATAGTTGGACTTAGATCCATCTCTTGGAATTAGCCAACGCTTTCGGCCCTTCCATCATCTATCTGGTGGTAGCTTTGGGATATGTGCGGCTCTTGTCCGAGCCATTATGAAGTCCGTAGTGTTTCATAATGGTCTCGTAGTCGGCCCTTTGTGGCGACAATTTGAGCGGAGTCCGCCTACGAGTTCCATTGCTATACCAGGCACTGTTGTGGTTTGTCTGCTTCGTGTTTTGTATAAATTTTAACCTTCATCCCATTCAATTACCTTTTCTTTTCCTTTTCCTCCTAGGGGAAATCATTTTGAGAAATGATGGCAAAATCACTTTCGATAATTGAATTTAAACCTAATTCCATTTGCACTCGCTTGCACTCATCCCGCTTAGTTCTCGTCATATATTTTCCTTTATTTCGCCACTTTATTCAAAATTTATTATTGATTGTAATGTAGATAGTGTTAGATTTGGGTTGACTTCAAACTCATTGAATTAAGGTTCAGATTAGTTATAGATTATTAGAGTTAATTAGGGGTTATGATTTAGATTAGTTTAGATAATTGGGTTTACGGTATTTGTTAGTTTTGAGTAATTTTTATTAGTTTTAGTTTTGATGATTGGAGATTGCGTTTAGTTTAATTATTTTGTTTTGGGTTTGAATAACTGTAAGATTGAGTTTGATAATTGATTTTAGTTTAGGTTGGTTAGTTAGGTTCTGGTCAGGGTTAATTTGCACGTAGTGTGCATTATAGAGACTTTTTATTTTTATTCTAGCTAGTAAGTTTTAAAATTTTATATATTTATTTACTTGTCCGTTTGTCCGTCTGGGATTCAAATTTTAATTTGTTTTTAAAGAATCGTTTGTTCGTCCGTCTGTGATTTATAAAATTATTTATTTTATTCAAATTGTCGGTGTTGTCCGTCTGTTCATAGATTTTTATATTTCTAAATTGTTTAGATGATCTGTGGTTTTTTATCATTTTTAATTTTCATCATGTTTCCGCACACGCCATATGAGTACTTCGCTTGCCCTTCACCGCGTACTTCTCAGGGTTTGCCAGAATCTCATTCACAGCATCCGTTCCGGGATAATGGCCAGACACCTGAACCGGATGAAACTTTTATTCCCATGCATAAATGGGGATTCAAGTTTGATGGAGGCTCAGGTGGAATGAACGCTCGCCAGTTTGTGTTCCGTGTTAGCACCCTGGCTCAAAGCTACGGTATTTTGGAGCGTGAATTGGTGTCAACCCTACATATTCTCCTGCAAGGATCTGCCGAAAACTGGTACTGGCAGATGCGTGAACTGTATGGAGACTTGAGTTGGAGTCAACTGAAATGTGAACTCATTGAGCGATTTGGATCTCGGCTCGATGATGCACATATTTGGGAAAATATGTTCGCCCGCAAGCAGAGATCCCACGAGCCGTTCATAGAGTTCTTTGAATCCATTGAAGCGATGTCTCTCCAACTCAGGACTCCGATGAGGGACACGGATCTGCGAGAACTAGTCTTTAAGAACATGAATCTCCAATTGCAGAAGCATCTGGCTGGACATGAGTTCTCAACCACCCGAGATCTCGTCAGGATGTGTCGCCGAATTGAAATCACATGGCAACGGCTGGAAATGGATAACCTTCGATATCCAGTTCAGACATGTGAAGTCAATTCTGTGCAACTGCATGACGAATTTTCGGCTGGTTATGATTCATGTCTCCGGTCCGGTGCCCTCCCTGCTGAAGCGCATCCTACTATTCCCCTGCAATCATTTTCTCGGGGAATTGGAATTCAGTCACCGAGGTCTGTAGATGTTTCTACACAGACGTCGCTGCCTGAGGTCCAATTTCACCAAAGCAATTCCCTGGACGTGGCTTGTGACTTTGATTCTGACTGCAAGCCTAACCGCAAGCGGCGAGGATCGAAGTCACGATTCCACAGATCATGGAAATATTTTGTCACGCGACGGTTTCTCAAGCGAGCGTGCATTGAGTCAATCGTGGCATCGCACGAAGACAAGCGGCCTTATGCTGAGATCAGCATTAAGGGACGCAAATTGAAAGGTCTGTTAGACAGTGGTGCAAGCGTTAGCATCCTGGGAGCGGGAGCCCTTGACCTCGTCCGGGACCTTGGTTTGTATCTTCATTCGATGCATGCCGATGTCAAAACGGCATCAGGTCATAGGGCTGACGTGTTGGGATACGTTACTGCATTGGTTCAATTCAATAATCGAACTCGGTTGATTCGGTTTTTGATTGTTCCGGCATTAACGTATTCTATTTATCTCGGGATTGATTTTTGGGACGCTTTTAACATCGCGCCAGTTGTATTGCCCCTGTCTGCAGAATCTTTTATGTCTACCTCAGTCCCCTTGAGTCGTTCTTCTCTTGCGGCCGGTGACCCATCCGAAGTTGTTGACCACCACCTATCGTCCATCGATAAGGTGAAGCTGAGCAAAAGCATCCCGATTTCTAAACGTCATTATTCGGGTACTGCTCATTGCACGGTCGATACTCATTACAGTGGTGAAATCGTACTGCTGAATGAGGTGCACAATGATTCGGATGGAGCATTGTCTGCCGGGAGGAGCGAGTTAAGTGACGGATACTGGGGCTCGCCAATCACCTAAACAGAAACCAGACAGAATATTTCCATGGTGTGAAGTCCAGTGAATGTCTACTTTTTTTGTTTTTTTTCCGGTTACCTCTGCCGACATTCTTTCTTTGCCCGGCTGAATGAGACACTCAGGGTCTGGGTCGTCCCCACGATTGTTGCGAATTCCGGCGTACCAACTTCCTCCCATTCGCAACTTCAAATTGCCGCCGTAACATTGTCCCTTTCCTTTGGGCATTCCTACCTTTTCCTCCATAAATTTATTTATTTTTTTTACATGTTTCCATTTTCCCTTTAATTTTTACTCCCCCATCATCACAATACTACCCTTTTTCCTTATTAACAACTACAAAAAATAATACCTACTAATAATTTCAATTTTCCCACTAATAACGTTCCATTTATTAATTCCCACTAACAAAATTTCATTCTATTCATTTTCCCTAACAAAACCTAATTCCTTCCTTAACACTAACTAATTCCATTCCCACTAACAAATTTTATATTTTTATACTAACAAAAATGAATTGACTAACAAAATTCAATCCCATGCCCAAATGAATCATTGAAGTTGCTAATCTGATGAATGGGAGATCGATAAGGCATAGTTCCATTGGATACGTCGCGAGATTCGACCGTGCGACTGCTGGAACCCTGAGTTCAAGTTCCCCCGGGCGCACGGAAGCACTCTTTTTTGGGGTATCGGCAAAATCAATAGTTTTCGTAATGTACTCGCATGTGTGACACTTTACATTCAATCAAGCGATTCTTGGGGATGTAAATTGCCATATATGCAAGTCAATGGAAACTATTGTGATTGTCGATACGGACCAAAAGATGTGTGGGTAGCGGAATCGAAGTGTAATGAACTTCGATTACGTTACCCAGATGCGACAGCGGTAATTGGAAAAGAATTTGGATTGCGGGATCGGATGGGAGAAAGGTGAAATGTGGAAATGAGGTGGTTGGATTTAGGCAGTCAGGATTGGACGTGAAAAAGGAAGGTTGAACGCTTTGGGGAGTCAGGATTTGATTTGACAAAGAAGAGGGAATTTTTTTTCGGTTTTTGGTGAAGTGAATATTTGGCTGTTAAAGATAAAGGAGTTTTCTGTGTGGGATATAAGTGATTTTTGGGGTTTTTGAAATTGGGAAAGAATTGAATAGACTTTTTTTTGAAGTTTTAGTGACGAAGAGTGGAAAGATTGAAAAAGTGAGGGGAGTTTTGCATTTTGGGAAGAGAGGGGATTTGACTTTGTGTAGTGTGAAGAAAAGAAAATTTTATTAATTTGAAGTGCGGAGAAAAGAAAAAATTTATTAATTTGAAGTGCGGAAAACAAAAATTGTGCGAGAAAAATAAAGATTTTGCTAATTTGGATTGCGGGAAGACGAAAATTGTTGTCAAAAGCTTGGGTTGAAATTTAGTGAAAAGAAAAAAAAACAGATTAGAGGAATCAATTAATGTGGATAAAAGTGGCCGTTACGTTTTTTTTTGGTTTAGTGATTCTAAATTACAATTAATTTTCAGCGACCCCACGCTTCTTTTGCTGTATTGTACTGGGCGCTCGGAGTTCTACGGGGAAAGAAGTGAGTACAATTTTAGTTTTTTTTCCTTTTTTTTTTAATATATTATCCAATAGTTTGATTATCATATTCTCCATAGTCTTGAATTATTTTATGTTGGTAGATTCTAATTTTTGTATATTGTTTCAAATTTCGAAAGGGGTTTTTAGTAGTTTTGTTTAACTGATTTTCTTTTGTATACCTTGGATTTAAATTATAACTTGAAATAAAAACGGCCACAATGTTCTGAGAGAACAACTAATTTTCATTTCTCAATGTGACCTCCCCCTTTCCCGTCCTTTTCCCTATGTGCTAGTATTTATATGTAAGGTGGCTCAGCACGAGCAGAGGGTGTTCCGGAAGACCCATGACACGACTGAGCGCTAGCCGGCCTCAGCATGCCACCCCGAGCTACAAACCCCTCTGCTAATTTTTAATGTCTGCAACTGCGGTGACTTCCGTGGTTGTTACCAGATATCGACTCTAGTCACTTCAGCAGTTTGATAAATTCTTCTATTCGATATATAATGTTTCCAATCCATCTCAGGCTTTCTGTACAAACCAATACATGCACGAAGACATTTCCTTTCGAAAACTCTTAATTTTTCCATAGTACTAGCGCTCTGGTTGTACCAGATCTGACATCCATATGTCAAAACTGGTCTAACCAGTGTCTTGTAACAGATAATTTTGACCTTTTGATCAATGTATCTGGAATGAAAGAGTTTTCGAAGGGCCATGACTACTTTGAGTGCTTTACTGAGCATGATTTTCACATGTTCAGTATAGTACAGATACTGATCGAGATAAACACCGAGGTATCGAACACAGGATTTATGTGGAATTCGTTCTGAACTACCCTCGCCAACCATGATGTGGAAATCTTTCCAATTACGTTTCAGGTCTTGACTGACCCCCTGCAGCGTTGTCCGAAACAAGATTGTTTCACACTTCTGCGCATTGATTTTCATTCGCCAATTGTCAGTGTACAGCTGTACATCATTGAACATTTTTTGGAGATTGCTCTGAACTATTGTAGCTTTTCGGTCTGCCGTATAGATGATCAGATCATCAGCAAACGCTACCAATGATCGCGTTGGCGAGACGTTAAAATCAAAGCCGTTCAATAGCTTGCGAATGAAGATTGAAAAGAGCAGAGGCGCAGTAACTGTTCCCTGCTGTAGACCATTCAAGACCTTGAACTCGCGCATTGTTGTCAGATTTCCATCAGTTACAACAAACGATTTCCCGTATAACATATTACACATCATGGCGACAAGGTGTCTGGGGAACTTGTCCTGAAGGAGTTTAAAAATTAGTCCATCTAACCATACCGTATCAAAGGCTTTCTCCATATCAATGAGACATGCTCCAACACATTGTCTATCATTTAGTTTCCAACAGATGTCTGAGGTTACTTTCGTTATTGCATGTGTGGTCGAATGCCTGGCACGAAAACCAAATTGGCAATTCGGCATCAACTCATTTTCCTCAATGTGGGCGTTTAATGCTCTGTTGAGTATCACTTCAAACACCTTGCTGATGTTAGGCAGCAAGCTGATTGGGCGATAGCTTTTCGGGCATGAAGATTCTTTTCCTTTCTTCAAGATCGGAAATACCTTAGCCTTTTTCCACTCATTTGGGAAATATGAATTGCTCAACATGTTGTTGAACAATATGCAATAGTTCCTAATAGCAACCTCAGGCAAATGTCGGAGAACTACATTTGGAATACCATCATTACCACATGATTTCTTGTTGTTTATTTTGCGAAATATGGAACACAAGTCTTCATAGCTGACAAAATAATCAATTAGATTCAAGCTCGGTATGAGGTCAGATGTTAATGTTTCATTGAAATGAAGAATTGATTGACCGTTCAGGCTTGATTTGAAGTCGGAAACTTTTGCTTCAACGACCTCTGAAAAAATTTCGTTCCCTCTCTCAGGGTTTGGTAGATGAACCAATTCAAAATGTGTTCCAATCAGGGCAAGTTTATCCAATCCTTCACAAATAATCCTGTTTCCATTTCTATCCGGAGTCGTACTATCAATTTCGATACCAGCCCTATCGAGAAGATTTATCTCATCACTAGTGACTTCAAGATTCGATACCTTCACTCGAGACTTCTTGCGGAATATGCTATTCACTTTCGCA
Source organism: Odontomyia ornata (assembly GCA_963969285.1). Lineage (NCBI taxonomy): Eukaryota > Metazoa > Arthropoda > Insecta > Diptera > Stratiomyidae > Odontomyia > Odontomyia ornata. The sequence continues at coordinate 247,131,917 of OZ017742.1, read as the reverse complement.
AACACGCCGTCTGGGTCCTGTGGGCTAATACCCCTCAATTTTTCCGCCCATTGATTGCTGACCTCACTCCTGAAGTATGACCGGATTAAGTTCCGGACATTCTTCAGATGTAATTTCAACAAAGACAACGAGGGATGGTTGTAGTCCAAAAATCGTCGATAAATATTGTTGACGCGTGTGAGAAGGAGGCTTTTCAATCTTTTCAACCTTGCGATGGTTGGTGTTTCATATCCTTCCATATTGTTTCGATGTTTAATCTTGGGAACTACTTTCTCAATCGTTTCCAACGTCAGCTTCTCTAACTTCGACAAATAGACATCTATTTCATCGTTAGTTAGATTTCTGTCATTAGGAACCATTGAGCAAGAGTTGCCGCCATCAGAAGGGGGACATTGCTTCTGGTACTCCCGATTAAACTTCTTTTGAAACTTTCCCCAGTCTGTTTTTTTGAAATTCAACCGATGATTTTCATGTTGAACTGGAATGAGGAAGAAATCATCCCTGTGATGATTGATTTCCATTACGATTGCGTTATGGTCGCTATCATAAGGAAGCACCTGCAGTTTCCGTTGAGGACTATTAAAGTTGAATTCGAGTCTTGCGTCAGCAATGCAAAGGTCCAAATATGAATTTGTCCTAGGGTATGTTGGGAACTCCGACCCATAAAGATCGCACCTGTATTCAATTTGGTTCTCTGTTATCCACGATTTCAGGAATACACCTCTTGGATTATTGGTGGCGTTCAGCCATGATGTATGCTTGGCGTTCAGGTCACCAGCAAGAATATAATAGTTATGCAGCCTGTTCAATTCGAGTATTTCGAACAAGGAATTGAGTTCCTCCTTGCGCTTGAGAACAGTTCCACCAGTTGCATAGGCAGAGATAACGAAGAGGTTATCCCCACCTGGCAGTGAGATTTTGATAACGGACACTTCAAGAGATTCAAAGCTTTTGAATTCGACTTTTTCAATATTTTGGAAGCAATAGGGTCTTCGTACCAATATCCCGGTTCCACCTCCCCCATCACCTATTACCCTATCGTTTCTTACGAATTCAAAATCCTTGAATGTCATGAAGTGCCATGAATTGAGGTGGGTTTCGGTTAGAAGCAGGATGTCAGGCTTTTGTCTGGCAATGAATTCAAGGAGATAATCACGCCGATGTAAAGTAACAATGGAGTTGACGTTGATCGAGATGAGACGAATCCTATCCGTCGGAATGTGGCTGGATGACAACTTATTTTGAGCCATTTGAAAGTCCTAAACGCTGAAAAACAATGTTAATTTTCGAATCTTGTTTATCGATTCGCTCTGATAAGGAATTTAATTGTTGATAAATTTTGAGAAGCAGCTCATTATTGCCACTTACATTATTTACCCTATTTTCCGCATTTTCTGCTGGTCCTCTAGCGGCGAGTGCAAATGATACTCCGGGCTTGACGAAGTTCGGAGCTAAGACACTGCGGTGTATTTGTGTTTGTTTTGGGGCAGATTTCAATCTTGCATCCTGATATCGGGAGCATCCTCGATATGATGCCGGGTGACCAAAAACACCGCAGTTCACACAATATAACTTCTCTTTTGGCTCCGTCTGAGCCAATTTGCACTCACCGGGAGCATGCACGTCTTTGCATTTAACGCATCGGTAATGCATGGCGCAGTTGGCAGCCGAATGCCCAAATCGTTGGCAGCGATAGCACTGGTTGATTTCTCGCTTCTGGAGGCGTTCCCACCTCACCACTCGAAAATTTAAATACCTGATTTGCTGAAGAGCGCTTGGACTGCTCTTATTTGTTATTTGTACCAAATAAAGTGGTAAATTTTTTTTTTCTACCGTCGACCTTCTTGTCGCGAATGTTTTCACTGAGATAAACTCGATTTGTGGCGCCGTTTCCTTGAGAACCTGAAGAAGATCGACGGTATCTTCTCCGCAGTCCAAGCCCTTCAGCAAGAACGTCTGGTTCTTCTCGCTCTTGGGGGTATAGGTGAAGTGCGGAACCTCCCCAGAATTCAAAGCATCTTTCGCTGATTTGAAATCAACCAGTGATTTCGTTCTAATTGACAGCTTCTCAGAATTTACTCGTTTGATTTCGAAATTTGTCAATTTGTTTTCGGCTGCCAACAGCCGAACCATGTCTTTTCCGCTTTGCCCGAAGACATTAATCGGCGGAACTTTCTCGGTATTCTTGGCTACTTTTTGAGGAGGACCAGCAGAACTACGGGCTGGTTTCTTCTCCCTATTTCTACTTTCATTATTTTTATTTTTTAAATATAAGATAAAATTATCGTCTTTGTTACCTTCGTCTACCTCCATGTCCTGCTGGAGTCCATCCAGCGCCGCAAAGTAGTTCTGGCTTTCGTTGGTGCCACCAGCACTTAATACCTCTTCAGTTATTATTGGAGTTGCAGCTTTCTTCTGTTTTTCGATTTTTCGTATCGGACCACTCTCTTGAACTTGTTTTGCCGTCTTGAACATTTCTTCATACGTTTGAATTCTTGCCTTTAGCTCTTCGATTTCACTTCGAAGGCGGCACACTTCCTGTCTATCCTCGAGCACTTGTGTTTTGCGACCGGCATCTGCGGTATCCTGGGTGCTCGTGTGTCTCCGCTTGTTGACACTTGCCAATTTCACACCGTCAATCTCCCCGGGGCCCCCCAACGGAGGGAAGCCGTCGGGCTCCTCCATACAGCAGTCCCGAGTTGTCTTTGGTTTGTTGCTTTTCTTGATTTATTGGTATGGTTGTTCGATGCCTTCGACGATTAATTCTTCCCCAATAAAATCAAAACTTGCTTTTGACTGACTCGTACAAAATTATTTCAATTATTTGAAACTGACTTTTGTGAAAAATTAATTAATTTTTAAAATTAATGACAGGAGCGATTAAAAACACGTCAATCAATCAAAAGCGCTTTATTTAATACTCATCGTTATAAATTTTAAAAGAATATAAAGCAAATTCCAAATAATAACAATCAAAAAACTTAATGGCCCAAATGGCTCTCTAAATTTGTACGTTATCATAAACTCATTTCATCAAAAAAAAACTATAGCAAATGCAATTAATTACGATTATTACATATTTTTACAATTCAATTGGAAAAAGGAGAAAAAACCAACCAACACTATCCAAAAATTATTTATAATTAATACACAACAGTGAAACTTTGATCCTACACCTAATATGTTGTAACTTATTTCTAATAAAATACAATCAAAAAAACTTTATCTTATACTAAAAATACTATAACAATGTTCCTAACCTAAGTGTTTAATCTTATCTCTAACGGAATATAGTAAACATTACATATACCTAACCTATACCTGATTTTAACAAAAATATATAACAATACTAAATGTAGCAATAATGAGCTGAAACTCAAAAACTAAATAACGAAAAACACCAAAACTGAAAACAAACACGAAAAATTTAGACATTGTCATTCAGCCACCAATACCTGGATTGCGCCGTCTCAACTCGATCAGCTTCAACGAATCTAGCAAATGAGTATCTCCATTGAAATCGTTGGTCTCGTGAACTCAAATTCGGAGGATATTTTATCTTCTTATCGGTGGCCCGTCGATATATGTGATATATGACTGGAACGCCGTCAGAATCAAAAACATATCCATTCATGTCCAAATACACGAATGCTTCTGGAGGAATGAAGCCAGTAGCGAGGCAAGTCGCTATATACCCATCTGTAGGGTGGAACGGCTGTGAAATCCAAGGGTTTTCACTCACAGTCACAGATCTTGCGATATGATTCCGAAGAAGCTTCAATATGAAGATATCGACTCTAGTCACTTCAGCAGTTTGATAAATTCTTCTATTCGATATATAATGTTTCCAATCCATCTCAGGCTTTCTGTACAAACCAATACATGCACGAAGACATTTCCTTTCGAAAACTCTTAATTTTTCCATAGTACTAGCACTCTGGTTGTACCAGATCTGACATCCATAGGTCAAAACTGGTCTAACCAGTGTCTTGTAACAGATAATTTTGACCTTTTGATCAATGTATCTGGAATGAAAGAGCTTTCGAAGGGCCATGACTACTTTGAGTGCTTTACTGAGCATGATTTTCACATGTTCAGTATAGTACAGATACTGATCGAGATAAACACCGAGGTATCGAACACAGGATTTATGTGGAATTCGTTCTGAACTACCCTCGCCAGCCATGATGTGGAAATCTTTCCAATTACGTTTCAGGTCTTGACTGACCCCCTGCAGCGTTGTCCGAAGCAAGATTGTTTCACACTTCTGCGCATTGATTTTCATTCGCCAATTGTCAGTGTACAGCTGTACATCATTGAACATTTTTTGGAGATTGCTCTGAACTATTGTAGCTTTTCGGTCAGCCGTGTAGATGATCAGATCATCAGCAAACGCTACCAATAATCGCGTTGGCGAGACGTTAAAATCAAAGCCGTTCAATAGCTTGCGAATAAAGATTGAGAAGAGCAGAGGCGCAGTAACTGTTCCCTGCTGTAGACCATTCAAGACCTTGAACTCGCGCATTGTTGTCAGATTTCCATCGGTTACAACAAACGATTTCCCGTATAACATATTACACATCATGGCGACAAGGTGTCTGGGGAACTTGTCCTGAAGAAGTTTAAAAATAAGTCCATCTAACCATACCGTATCAAAGGCTTTCTCCATATCAATGAGACATGCTCCAACACATTGTCTATCATTTAGTTTCCAACAGATGTCTGAGGTTACTTTCGTTATTGCATGTGTGGTCGAATGCCTGGCACGAAAACCAAATTGGCAATTCGGCATCAACTCATTTTCCTCAATGTGGGCGTTTAATGCTCTGTTGAGTATCACTTCAAACACCTTGCTGATGTTAGGCAGCAAGCTGATTGGGCGATAGTTTTTGGGGCATGAAGATTCTTTTCCTTTCTTCAAGATCGGAAACACCTTAGCTTTTTTCCACTCATTTGGGAAATATGAATTGCTCAACATGTTGTTGAACAATATGCAATAGTTCCTAATAGCAACCTCAGGCAAATGTCGGAGAACTACATTTGGAATACCATCATTACCACATGATTTCTTGTTGTTTATCTTGCGAAATATGAAACACAAGTCTTCATAGCTGACAAAATAATCAATAAGATTCAAGCTCGGTATGAGGTCAGATGTTAATGTTTCATTGAAATGAAGAATTGATTGGCCGTTCAGGCTTGATTTGAAGTCGGAAACTTTTGCTTCAACGACCTCTGAAAAAATTTCGTTCCCTCTCTCAGGGTTTGGTAGATGAACCAATTCAAAATGTGTTCCAATCAGGGCAAGTTTATCCAATCCTTCACAAATAATCCTGTTTCCATTTCTATCCGGAGTCGTACTATCAATTTCGATACCAGCCCTATCGAGAAGATTTATCTCATCACTAGTGACTTCAAGATTCGATACCTTCACTCGAAACTTCTTGCGGAATATGCTATTCACTTTCGCGAACACGCCGTCTGGGTCCTGTGGGCTAATACCCCTCAATTTTTCCGCCCATTGATTGCTGACCTCACTCCTGAAGTATGACCGGATTGTTCCGGACATTCTTCAGATGTAATTTCAACAAAGACAACGAGGGATGGTTGTAGTCCAAAAATCGTCGATAAATATTGTTGACGCGTGTGAGAAGGAGGCTTTTCAATCTTTTCAACCTTGCGATGGTTGGTGTTTCATATCCTTCCATATTGTTTCGATGTTTAATCTTGGGAACTACTTTCTCAATCGTTTCCAACGTCAGCTTCTCTAACTTCGACAAATAGACATCTATTTCATCGTTAGTTAGATTTCTGTCATTAGGAACCATTGAGCAAGAGTTGCCGCCATCAGAAGGGGGACATTGCTTCTGGTACTCCCGATTAAACTTCTTTTGAAACTTTCCCCAGTCTGTTTTTTTGAAATTCAACCGATGATTTTCATGTTGAACTGGAATGAGGAAGAAATCATCCCTGTGATGATTGATTTCCATTACGATTGCGTTATGGTCGCTATCATAAGGAAGCACCTGCAGTTTCCGTTGAGGACTATTAAAGTTGAATTCGAGTCCTGCGTCAGCAATGCAAAGGTCCAAATATGAATTTGTCCTAGGGTATGTTGGGAACTCCGACCCATATAGATTGCACCTGTATTCAATTTTGTTCTCTGTTATCCACGATTTCAGGAATACACCTCTTGGATTATTGGTGGCGTTCAGCCATGATGTATGCTTGGCGTTCAGGTCACCAGCAAGAATATAATAGTTATGCAGCCTGTTCAATTCGAGTATTTCGAACAAGGAATTGAGCTCCTCCTTGAGCTTGAGAACAGTTCCACCAGTTGCATAGGCAGAGATAACGAAGAGGTTATCCCCACCTGGCAGTGAGATTTTGATAACGGACACTTCAAGAGATTCAAAGCTTTTGAATTCGACTTTTTCAATATTTTGGAAACAATAGGGTCTTCGTACCAATATCCCGGTGCCACCTCCCCCATCACCTATTACCCTATCGTTTCTTACGAATTCAAAATCCTTGAATGTCATGAAGTGCCATGAATTGAGGTGGGTTTCGGTTAGAAGCAGGATGTCAGGCTTTTGTCTGGCAATGAATTCAAGGAGATAATCACGCCGATGTAAAGTAACAATGGAGTTGACGTTGATCGAGATGAGACGAATCCTATCCGTCGGAATGTGGCTGGATGACAACTTATTTTGAGCCATTTGAAAGTCCTAAACGCTGAAAAACAATGTTAATTTTCGAATCTTGTTTATCGATTCGCTCTGATAAGGAATTTAATTGTTGATAAATTTTGAGAAGCAGCTCATTATTGCCACTTACATTATTTACCCTATTTTCCGCATTTTCTGCTGGTCCTCTAGCGGCGAGTGCAAATGATACTCCGGGCTTGACGAAGTTCGGAGCTAAGACACTGCGGTGTATTTGTGTTTGTTTTGGGGCAGATTTCAATCTTGCATCCTGATATCGGGAGCATCCTCGATATGATGCCGGGTGACCAAAAACACCGCAGTTCACACAATATAACTTCTCTTTTGGCTCCGTCTGAGCCAATTTGCACTCACCGGGAGCATGCACGTCTTTGCATTTAACGCATCGGTAATGCATGGCGCAGTTGGCAGCCGAATGCCCAAATCGTTGGCAGCGATAGCACTGGTTGATTTCTCGCTTCTGGAGGCGTTCCCACCTCACCACTCGAAAATTTAAATACCTGATTTGCTGAAGAGCGCTTGGACTGCTCTTATTTGTTATTTGTACCAAATAAAGTGGTAAGTTTTTTTTTTCTACCGTCGACCATTAAAAACACGTCTACCCGCAACGAGTGCTAGACGTAGAATCCTTATTTACATTGTCAAAGTCAAAGTCAAAGTCAAAAGCGCTTTATTTAATACTCATCGTTATAAATTTTAAAAGAATATAAAGCAAATTCCAAATAATAACAATCAAAAAACTTAATGGCCCAAATGGCTCTCTAAGTTTGTACGTTATCATTAACTCATTTCATCAAAAAAAAAACTATAGCAAATGCAATTAATTACGATTATTACATATTTTTACAATTCAATTGGAAAAAGGAGAAAAAACCAACCAACACTATCCAAAAATTATTTATAAATAATACACAACAGTGAAACTTTGATCCTACACCTAATATGTTGTAACTTATTTCTAATAAAATACAATCAAAAAAAACTTTATCTTATACTAAAAATACTATAACAATGTTCCTAACCTAAGTGTTTAATCTTATCTCTAACGGAATATAGTAAACATTACATATACCTAACCTATACCTGATTTTAACAAAAATATATAACAATACTAAATGTAGCAATAATGAGCTGAAACTCAAAAACTAAATAACGAAAAACACCAAAACTGAAAACAAACACGAAAAATTTAGACATTGTCATTCAGCCACCAATACCTGGATTGCGCCGTCTCAACTCGATCAGCTTCAACGAATCTAGCAAATGAGTATCTCCATTGAAATCGTTGGTCTCGTGAACTCAAATTCGGAGGATATTTTATCTTCTTATCGGTGACCCGTCGATATATGTGATATATGACTGGGACGCCGTCAGAATCAAAAACATATCCATTCATGTCCAAATACACGAATGCTTCTGGAGGAATGAAGCCAGTAGCGAGGCAAGTCGCTATATACCCGTCTGTAGGGTGGAACGGCTGTGAAATCCAAGGGTTTTCACTCACAGTCACAGATCTTGCGATATGATTCCGAAGAAGCTTCAATATGAAGATATCGACTCTAGTCACTTCAGCAGTTTGATAAATTCTTCTATTCGATATATAATGTTTCCAATCCGTCTCAGGCTTTCTGTACAAACCAGTACATGCACGAAGACATTTCCTTTCGAAAACTCTTAATTTTTCCATAGTACTAGCACTCTGGTTGTACCAGATCTGACATCCATAGGTCAAAACTGGTCTAACCAGTGTCTTGTAACAGATAATTTTGACCTTTTGATCAATGTATCTGGAATGAAAGAGTTTTCGAAGGGCCATGACGACTTTAAGTGCTTTACTGAGCATGATTTTCACATGTTCAGTATAGTACAGATACTGATCGAGATAAACACCGAGGTATCGAACACAGGATTTATGTGGAATTCGTTCTGAACTACCCTCGCCAGCCATGATGTGGAAATCTTTCCAATTACGTTTCAGGTCTTGACTGACCCCCTGCAGCGTTGTCCGAAACAAGATTGTTTCACACTTCTGCGCATTGATTTTCATTCGCCAATTGTCAGTGTACAGCTGTACATCATTGAACATTTTTTGGAGATTGCTCTGAACTATTGTAGCTTTTCGGTCAGCCGTGTAGATGATCAGATCATCAGCAAACGCTACCAATGATCGCTTTGGCGAGACGTTAAAATCAAAGCCGTTCAATAGCTTGCGAATAAAGATTGAGAAGAGCAGAGGCGCAGTAACTGTTCCCTGCTGTAGACCATTCAAGACCTTGAACTCGCGCATTGTTGTCAGATTTCCATCGGTTACAACAAACGATTTCCCGTATAACATATTACACATCATGGCGACAAGGTGTCTGGGGAACTTGTCCTGAAGAAGTTTAAAAATAAGTCCATCTAACCATACCGTATCAAAGGCTTTCTCCATATCAATGAGACATGCTCCAACACATTGTCTATCATTTAGTTTCCAACAGATGTCTGAGGTTACTTTCGTTATTGCATGTGTGGTCGAATGCCTGGCACGAAAACCAAATTGGCAATTCGGCATCAACTCATTTTCCTCAATGTGGGCGTTTAATGCTCTGTTGAGTATCACTTCAAACACCTTGCTGATGTTAGGCAGCAAGCTGATTGGGCGATAGCTTTTCGGGCATGAAGATTCTTTTCCTTTCTTCAAGATCGGAAATACCTTAGCCTTTTTCCACTCATTTGGGAAATATGAATTGCTCAACATGTTGTTGAACAATATGCAATAGTTCCTAATAGCAACCTCAGGCAAATGTCGGAGAACTACATTTGGAATACCATCATTACCACATGATTTCTTGTTGTTTATCTTGCGAAATATGAAACACAAGTCTTCATGGCTGACAAAATAATCAATAAGATTCAAGCTCGGTATGAGGTCAGATGTTAATGTTTCATTGAAATGAAGAATTGATTGGCCGTTCAGGCTTGATTTGAAGTCGGAAACTTTTGCTTCAACGACCTCTGAAAAAATTTCGTTCCCTCTCTCAGGGTTTGGTAGATGAACCAATTCAAAATGTGTTCCAATCAGGGCAAGTTTATCCAATCCTTCACAAATAATCCTGTTTCCATTTCTATCCGGAGTCGTACTATCAATTTCGATACCAGCCCTATCGAGAAGATTTATCTCATCACTAGTGACTTCAAGATTCGATACCTTCACTCGAGACTTCTTGCGGAATATGCTATTCACTTTCGCAAACACGCCGTCTGGGTCCTGTGGGCTAATACCCCTCAATTTTTCCGCCCATTGATTGCTGACCTCACTCCTGAAGTATGACCGGATTAAGTTCCGGACATTCTTCAGATGTAATTTCAACAAAGACAACGAGGGATGGTTGTAGTCCAAAAATCGTCGATAAATATTGTTGACGCGTGTGAGAAGGAGGCTTTTCAATCTTTTCAACCTTGCGATGGTTGGTGTTTCATATCCTTCCATATTGTTTCGATGTTTAATCTTTGGAACTACTTTCTCAATCGTTTCCAACGTCAGCTTCTCTAACTTCGACAAATAGACATCTATTTCATCGTTAGTTAGATTCCTGTCATTAGGAACCATTGAGCAAGAGTTGCCGCCATCAGAAGGGGGACATTGCTTCTGGTACTCCCGATTAAACTTCTTTTGAAACTTTCCCCAGTCTGTTTTTTTGAAGTTCAACCGATGATTTTCGTGTTGAACTGGAATGAGGAAGAAATCATCCCTGTGATGATTGATTTCCATTACGATTGCGTTATGGTCGCTATCATAAGGAAGCACCTGCAGTTTCCGTTGAGGACTATTAAAGTTGAATTCGAGTCCTGCGTCAGCAATGCAAAGGTCCAAATATGAATTTGTCCTAGGGTATGTTGGGAACTCCGACCCATAAAGATCGCACCTGTATTCAATTTGGTTCTCTGTTATCCACGATTTCAGGAATACACCTCTTGGATTATTGGTGGCGTTCAGCCATGATGTATGCTTGGCGTTCAGGTCACCAGCAAGAATATAATAGTTATGCAGCCTGTTCAATTCGAGTATTTCGAACAAGGAATTGAGTTCCTCCTTGAGCTTGAGAACAGTTCCACCAGTTGCATAGGCAGAGATAACGAAGAGGTTATCCCCACCTGGCAGTGAGATTTTGATAACGGACACTTCAAGAGATTCAAAGCTTTTGAATTCGACTTTTTCAATATTTTGGAAACGATAGGGTCTTCGAACCAATATCCCGGTGCCACCTCCCCCATCACCTATTACCCTATAGTTTCTTACGAACTCAAAATCCTTGAATGTCATGAAGTGCCATGAATTGAGGTGGGTTTCGGTTAGAAGCAGGATGTCAGGCTTTTGTCTGGCAATGAATTCAAGGAGATAATCACGCCGATGTAAAGTAACAATGGAGTTGACGTTGATCGAGATGAGACGAATCCTATCCGTGGGAATGTGGCTGGATGACAACTTATTTTGAGGCATTTGAAAGTCCTAAACGCTGAAAAACAATGTTAATTTTCGAATCTTGTTTATCGATTCGCTCTGATAAGGAATTTAATTGTTGATAAATTTTGAGAAGCAGCTCATTATTGCCACTTACATTATTTACCCTATTTTCCGCATTTTCTGCTGGTCCTCTAGCGGCGAGTGCAAATGATACTCCGGGCTTGACGAAGTTCGGAGCTAAGACACTGCGGTGTATTTGTGTTTGTTTTGGGGCAGATTTCAATCTTGCATCCTGATATCGGGAGCATCCTCGATATGATGCCGGGTGACCAAAAACACCGCAGTTCACACAATATAACTTCTCTTTTGGCTCCGTCTGAGCCAATTTGCACTCACCGGGAACATGCACGTCTTTGCATTTAACGCATCGGTAATGCATGGCGCAGTTGGCAGCCGAATGCCCAAATCGTTGGCAGCGATAGCACTGGTTGATTTCTCGTCAAAGTCAAAGTCAAAAGCGCTTTATTTAATACTCATCGTTATAAATTTTAAAAGAATATAAAGCAAATTCCAAATAATAACAATCAAAAAACTTAATGGCCCAAATGGCTCTCTAAATTTGTACGTTATCATAAACTCATTTCATCAAAAAAAAAACTATAGCAAATGCAATTAATTACGATTATTACATATTTTTACAATTCAATTGGAAAAAGGAGAAAAAACCAACCAACACTATCCAAAAATTATTTATAATTAATACACAACAGTGAAACTTTGATCCTACACCTTATATGTTGTAACTTATTTCTAATAAAATACAATCAAAAAAACTTTATCTTATACTAAAAATACTATAACAATGTTCCTAACCTAAGTGTTTAATCTTATCTCTAACGGAATATAGTAAACATTACATATACCTAACCTATAGCTGATTTTAACAAAAATATATAACAATACTAAATGTAGCAATAATGAGCTGAAACTCAAAAACTAAATAACGAAAAACACCAAAACTGAAAACAAACACGAAAAATTTAGACATTGTCATTCAGCCACCAATACCTGGATTGCGCCGTCTCAACTCGATCAGCTTCAACGAATCTAGCAAATGAGTATCTCCATTGAAATCGTTGGTCTCGTGAACTCAAATACGGAGGATATTTTATCTTCTTATCGGTGGCCCGTCGATATATGTGATATATGACTGGGACGCCGTCAGAATCAAAAACATATCCATTCATGTCCAAATACACGAATGCTTCTGGAGGAATGAAGCCAGTAGCGAGGCAAGTCGCTATATACCCGTCTGTAGGGTGGAACGGCTGTGAAATCCAAGGGTTTTCACTCACAGTCACAGATCTTGCGATATGATTCCGAAGAAGCTTCAATATGAAGATATCGACCCTCGTCACTTCAGCAGTTTGATAAATTCTTCTATTCGATATATAATGTTTCCAATCCGTCTCAGGCTTTCTGTACAAACCAGTACATGCACGAAGACATTTCCTTTCGAAAACTCTTAATTTTTCCATAGTACTAGCACTCTGGTTGTACCAGATCTGACATCCATAGGTCAAAACTGGTCTAACCAGTGTCTTGTAACAGATAATTTTGACCTTTTGATCAATGTATCTGGAATGAAAGAGTTTTCGAAGGGCCATGACTACTTTAAGTGCCTTACTGAGCATGATTTTCACATGTTCAGTATAGTACAGATACTGATCGAGATAAACACCGAGGTATCGAACACAGGATTTATGTGGAATTCGTTCTGAACTACCCTCGCCAGCCATGATGTGGAAATCTTTCCAATTACGTTTCAGGTCTTGACTGACCCCCTGCAGCGTTGTCCGAAACAAGATTGTTTCACACTTCTGCGCATTGATTTTCATTCGCCAATTGTCAGTGTACAGCTGTACATCATTGAACATTTTTTGGAGATTGCTCTGAACTATTGTAGCTTTTCGGTCAGCCGTGTAGATGATCAGATCATCAGCAAACGCTACCAATGATCGCTTTGGCGAGACGTTAAAATCAAAGCCGTTCAATAGCTTGCGAATAAAGATTGAGAAGAGCAGAGGCGCAGTAACTGTTCCCTGCTGTAGACCATTCAAGACCTTGAACTCGCGCATTGTTGTCAGATTTCCATCGGTTACAGCAAACGATTTCCCGTATAACATATTACACATCATGGCGACAAGGTGTCTGGGGAACTTGTCCTGAAGAAGTTTAAAAATAAGTCCATCTAACCACACCGTATCAAAGGCTTTCTCCATATCAATGAGACATGCTCCAACACATTGTCTATCATTTAGTTTCCAACAGATGTCTGAGGTTACTTTCGTTATTGCATGTGTGGTCGAATGCCTGGCACGAAAACCAAATTGGCAATTCGGCATCAACTCATTTTCCTCAATGTGGGCGTTTAATGCTCTGTTGAGTATCACTTCAAACACCTTGCTGATGTTAGGCAGCAAGCTGATTGGGCGATAGTTTTTCGGGCATGAAGATTCTTTTCCTTTCTTCAAGATCGGAAATACCTTAGCCTTTTTCCACTCATTTGGGAAATATGAATTGCTCAACATGTTGTTGAACAATATGCAATAGTTCCTAATAGCAACCTCAGGCAAATGTCGGAGAACTACATTTGGAATACCATCATTACCACATGATTTCTTGTTGTTTATCTTGCGAAATATGAAACACAAGTCTTCATAGCTGACAAAATAATCAATTAGATTCAAGCTCGGTATGAGGTCAGATGTTAATGTTTCATTGAAATGAAGAATTGATTGGCCGTTCAGGCTTGATTTGAAGTCGGAAACTTTTGCTTCAACGACCTCTGAAAAAATTTCGTTCCCTCTCTCAGGGTTTGGTAGATGAACCAATTCAAAATGTGTTCCAATCAGGGCAAGTTTATCCAATCCTTCACAAATAATCCTGTTTCCATTTCTATCCGGAGTCGTACTATCAATTTCGATACCAGCCCTATCGAGAAGATTTATCTCATCACTATTGACTTCAAGATTCGATATCTTTACTCGAGACTTCTTGCGGAATATGCTATTCACTTTCGCGAACACGCCGTCTGGGTCCTGTGGGCTAATACCCCTCAATTTTTCCGCCCATTGATTGCTGACCTCACTCCTGAAGTATGACCGGATTAAGTTCCGGACATTCTTCAGATGTAATTTCAACAAAGATAACGAGGGATGGTTGTAGTCCAAAAATCGTCGATAAATATTGTTGACGCGTGTGAGAAGGAGGCTTTTCAATCTTTTCAACCTTGCGATGGTTGGTGTTTCATATCCTTCCATATTGTTTCGATGTTTAATCTTGGGAACTACTTTCTCAATCGTTTCCAACGTCAGCTTCTCTAACTTCGACAAATAGACATCTATTTCATCGTTAGTTAGATTTCTGTCATTAGGAACCATTGAGCAAGAGTTGCCGCCATCAGAAGGGGGACATTGCTTCTGGTACTCCCGATTAAACTTCTTTTGAAACTTTCCCCAGTCTGTTTTTTTGAAATTCAACCGATGATTTTCATGTTGAACTGGAATGAGGAAGAAATCATCCCTGTGATGATTGATTTCCATTACGATTGCGTTATGGTCGCTATCATAAGGAAGCACCTGCAGTTTCCGTTGAGGACTATTAAAGTTGAATTCGAGTCCTGCGTCAGCAATGCAAAGGTCCAAATATGAATTTGTCCTAGGGTATGTTGGGAACTCCGACCCATATAGATTGCACCTGTATTCAATTTGGTTCTCTGTTATCCACGATTTCAGGAATACACCTCTTGGATTATTGGTGGCGTTCAGCCATGATGTATGCTTGGCGTTCAGGTCACCAGCAAGAATATAATAGTTATGCAGCCTGTTCAATTCGAGTATTTCAAACAAGGAATTGAGTTCCTCCTTGAGCTTGAGAACAGTTCCACCAGTTGCATAGGCAGAGATAACGAAGAGGTTATCCCCACCTGGCAGTGAGATTTTGATAACGGACACTTCAAGAGATTCAAAGCTTTTGAATTCGACTTTTTCAATCGTACCAATATCCCGGTGCCACCTCCCCCATCACCTATTACCCTATCGTTTCTTACGAATTCAAAATCCTTGAATGTCATGAAGTGCCATGAATTGAGGTTGGTTTCGGTTAGAAGCAGGATGTCAGGCTTTTGTCTGGCAATGAATTCAAGGAGATAATCACGCCGATGTAAAGTAACAATGGAGTTGACGTTGATCGAGATGAGACGAATCCTATCCGTCGGAATGTGGCTGGATGACAACTTATTTTGAGCCATTTGAAAGTCCTAAACGCTGAAAAACAATGTTAATTTTCGAATCTTGTTTATCGATTCGCTCTGATAAGGAATTTAATTGTTGATAAATTTTGAGAAGCAGCTCATTATTGCCACTTACATTATTTACCCTATTTTCCGCATTTTCTGCTGGTCCTCTAGCGGCGAGTGCAAATGATACTCCGGGCTTGACGAAGTTCGGAGCTAAGACACTGCGGTGTATTTGTGTTTGTTTTGGGGCAGATTTCAATCTTGCATCCTGATATCGGGAGCATCCTCGATATGATGCCGGGTGACCAAAAACACCGCAGTTCACACAATATAACTTCTCTTTTGGCTCCGTCTGAGCCAATTTGCACTCACCGGGAGCATGCACGTCTTTGCATTTAACGCATCGGTAATGCATGGCGCAGTTGGCAGCCGAATGCCCAAATCGTTGGCAGCGATAGCACTGGTTGATTTCTCGCTTCTGGAGGCGTTCCCACCTCACCACTCGAAAATTTAAATACCTGATTTGCTGAAGAGCGCTTGGACTGCTCTTATTTGTTATTTGTACCAAATAAAGTGGTAAGTTTTTTTTTTCTACCGTCGACCTTCTTGTCGCGAATGTTTTCACTGAGATAAACTCGATTTGTGGCGCCGTTTCCTTGAGAACCTGAAGAAGATCGACGGTATCTTCTCCGCAGTCCAAGCCCTTCAGCAAGAACGTCTGGTTCTTCTCGCTCTTGGGGGTATAGGTGAAGTGCGGAACCTCCCCAGAATTCAAAGCATCTTTCGCTGATTTGAAATCAACCAGTGATTTCGTTCTAATTGACAGCTTCTCAGAATTTACTCGTTTGATTTCGAAATTTGTCAATTTGTTTTCGGCTGCCAACAGCCGAACCATGTCTTTTCCGCTTTGCCCGAAGACATTAATCGGCGGAACTTTCTCGGTATTCTTGGCTACTTTTTGAGGAGGACCAGCAGATTATTTACATTGTCTGCTGGTCCTGAACACGCAACGAGTGCTAGACGTAGAATATTAGAAATAAGTTACAACATATTAGATGTAGGATCAAAGTTTCACTGTTGTGTCTTAATTATAAATAATTTTAGGATAGTGTTGGTTGGTTTTTCTCCTTTTTCCAATTAAATTTTAAAAATATGTAAGAATTGTAATGTCAAAGTCAAAGTCAAAAGCGCTTTATTTAATACTCATCGTTATAAATTTTAAAAGAATATAAAGCAAATTCCAAATAATAACAATCAAAAAACTTAATGGCCCAAATGGCTCTCTAAATTTGTACGTCATCATAAACTCATTTCATCATCACCGGGATGATTTCTTCCTCATTCCAGTTCAACATGAAAATCATCGGTTGAATTTCAAAAAAACAGACTGGGGAAAGTTTCAAAAGAAGTTTAAGCGGGAGTACCAGAAGCAATGTCCCCCTTCTGATGGCGGCAACTCTTGCTCAATGGTTCCTAATGACAGAAATCTAACTAACGATGAAATAGATGTCTATTTGTCGAAGTTAGAGAAGCTGACGTTGGAAACGATTGAGAAAGTAGTTCCCAAGATTAAACATCGAAACAATATGGAAGGATATGAAACACCAACCATCGCAAGGTTGAAAAGATTGAAAAGCCTTCTTCTCACACGCGTCAACAATATTTATCGACGATTTTTGGACTACAACCATCCCTCGTTGTCTTTGTTGAAATTACATCTGAAGAATGTCCGGAACTTAATCCGGTCATACTTCAGGAGTGAGGTCTGCAATCAATGGGCGGAAAAATTGAGGGGTATTAGCCCACAGGACCCAGACGGCGTGTTCGCGAAAGTGAATAGCATATTCCGCAAGAAGTCTCGAGTGAAGGTATCGAATCTTGAAGTCACTAGTGATGAGATAAATCTTCTCGATAGGGCTGGTATCGAAATTGATAGTACGACTCCGGATAGAAATGGAAACAGGATTATTTGTGAAGGATTGGATAAACTTGCCCTGATTGGAACACATTTTGAATTGGTTCATCTACCAAACCCTGAGAGAGGGAACGAAATTTTTTCAGAGGTCGTTGAAGCAAAAGTTTCCGACTTCAAATCAAGCCTGAACGGCCAATCAATTCTTCATTTCAATGAAACATTAACATCTGACCTCATACCGAGCTTGAATCTTATTGATTATTTTGTCAGCCATGAAGACTTGTGTTTCATATTTCGCAAGATAAACAACAAGAAATCATGTGGTAATGATGGTATTCCAAATGTAGTTCTCCGACATTTGCCTGAGGTTGCTATTAGGAACTATTGCATATTGTTCAACAACATGTTGAGCAATTCATATTTCCCAAATGAGTGGAAAAAGGCTAAGGTATTTCCGATCTTGAAGAAAGGAAAAGAATCTTCATGCCCGAAAAGCTATCGCCCAATCAGCTTGCTGCCTAACATCAGCAAGGTGTTTGAAGTGATACTCAACAGAGCATTAAACGCCCACATTGAGGAAAATGAGTTGATGCCGAATTGCCAATTTGGTTTTCGTGCCAGGCATTCGACCACACATGCAATAACGAAAGTAACCTCAGACATCTGTTGGAAACTAAATGATAGACAATGTGTTGGAGCATGTCTCATTGATATGGAGAAAGCCTTTGATACGGTATGGTTAGATGGACTTATTTTTAAACTTCTTCAGGACAAGTTCCCCAGACACCTTGTCGCCATGATGTGTAATATGTTATACGGGAAATCGTTTGTTGTAACCGATGGAAATCTGACAACAATGCGCGAGTTCAAGGTCTTGAATGGTCTACAGCAGGGAACAGTTACTGCGCCTCTGCTCTTCTCAATCTTTATTCGCAAGCTATTGAACGGCTTTGATTTTAACGTCTCGCCAAAGCGATCATTGGTAGCGTTTGCTGATGATCTGATCATCTACACGGCTGACCGAAAAGCTACAATAGTTCAGAGCAATCTCCAAAAAATGTTCAATGATGTACAGCTGTACACTGACAATTGGCGAATGAAAATCAATGCGCAGAAGTGTGAAACAATCTTGTTTCGGACAACGCTGCAGGGGGTCAGTCAAGACCTGAAACGTAATTGGAAAGATTTCCACATCATGGCTGGCGAGGGTAGTTCAGAACGAATTCCACATAAATCCTGTGTTCGATACCTCGGTGTTTATCTCGATCAGTATCTGTACTATACTGAACATGTGAAAATCATGCTCAGTAAAGCACTTAAAGTAGTCATGGCCCTTCGAAAACTCTTTCATTCCAGATACATTGATCAAAAGGTCAAAATTATCTGTTACAAGACACTAGTTAGACCAGTTTTGACCTATGGATGTCAGATCTGGTACAACCAGAGTGCTAGTACTATGGAAAAATTAAGAGTTTTCGAAAGGAAATGTCCGTGCATGTACTGGTTTGTACAGAAAGCCTGAGACGGATTGGAAACATTATATATCGAATAGAAGAATTTATCAAACTGCTGAAGTGACTAGAGTCGATATCTTCATATTGAAGCTTCTTCGGAATCATATCGCAAGATCAGTGACTGTGAGTGAAAACCCTTGGATTTCACAGCCGTTCCACCCTACAGACGGGTATATAGCGACTTGCCTCGCTACTGGCTTCATTCCTCCAGAAGCATTCGTGTATTTGGACATGAATGGATATGTTTTTGATTCTGACGGCGTCCCAGTCATATATCACATATATCGACGGGCCACCGATAAGAAGATAAAATATCCTCCGAATTTGAGTTCACGAGACCAACGATTTCAATGGAGATACTCATTTGCTAGATTCGTTGAAGCTGATCGAGTTGAGACGGCGCAATCCAGGTATTGGTGGCTGAATGACAATGTCTAAATTTTTCGTGTTTGTTTTCAGTTTTGGTGTTTTTCGTTATTTAGTTTTTGAGTTTCAGCTCATTATTGCTACATTTAGTATTGTTATATATTTTTGTTAAAATCAGGTATAGGTTAGGTGTATATAATGTTTACTATATTCCGTTAGAGATAAGATTAAACACTTAGGTTAGGAACATTGTTATAGTATTTTTAGTATAAGATAAAGTTTTTTTGATTGTATTTTATTAGAAATAAGTTACAACATATTAGGTGTAGGATCAAAGTTTCACTGTTGTGTATTAATTATAAATAATTTTAGGATAGTGTTGGTTGGTTTTTTCTCCTTTTTCCAATTGAATTGTAAAAATATGTAATAATCGTAATTAATTGCATTTGCTATAGTTTTTTTTTGATGAAATGAGTTAATGATAACGTACAAATTTAGAGAGCCATTTGGGCCATTAAGTTTTTTGATTGTTATTATTTGGAATTTGCTTTATATTCTTTTAAAATTTATAACGATGAGTATTAAATAAAGCGCTTTTGACTTTGACTTTGACTTTGAAACTCATTTCATCAAAAAAAAAACTATAGCAAATGCAATTATCTACGATTATTACATATTTTTACAATTCAATTGGAAAAAGGAGAAAAAACCAACCAACACTATCCTAAAATTATTTATAATTAATACACAACAGTGAAACTTTGATTATACACCTAATATGTTGTAACTTATTTCTAATAAAATACAATCAAAAAAACTTTATCTTATACTAAAAATACTATAACAATGTTCCTAACCTAAGTGTTTAATCTTATCTCTAACGGAATATAGTAAACATTACATATACCTAACCTATACCTGATTTTAACAAAAATATATAACAATACTAAATGTAGCAATAATGAGCTGAAACTCAAAAACTAAATAACGAAAAACACCAAAACTGAAAAAAAACACGAAAAATTTAGACATTGTCATTCAGCCACCAATACCTGGATTGCGCCGTCTCAACTCGATCAGCTTCAACGAATCTAGCAAATGAGTCAAAGTCAAAGTCAAAAGCGCTTTATTTAATACTCATCGTTATAAATTTTAAAAGAATATAAAGCAAATTCCAAATAATAACAATCAAAAAACTTAATGGCCCAAATGGCTCTCTAAATTTGTACGTTATCATAAACTCATTTCATCAAAAAGAAAAAACTATAGCAAATGCAATTAATTACGATTATTACATATTTTTACAATTCAATTGG
The DNA here is from genome assembly GCA_963969285.1 of Odontomyia ornata. Lineage (NCBI taxonomy): Eukaryota > Metazoa > Arthropoda > Insecta > Diptera > Stratiomyidae > Odontomyia > Odontomyia ornata. The sequence continues at coordinate 247,111,334 of OZ017742.1, read as the reverse complement.
AAAAAGGAGAAAAAACCAACCAACACTATCCTAAAATTATTTATAATTAATACACAATAGTGAAACTTTGATCCTACACCTAATATGTTGTAACTTATTTCTAATAAAATACAATCAAAAAAACTTTATCTTATACTAAAAATACTATAACAATGTTCCTAACCTAAGTGTTTAATCTTATCTCTAACGGAATATAGTAAACATTACATATACCTAACCTATACCTGATTTTAACAAAAATATATAACAATACTAAATGTAGCAATAATGAGCTGAAACTCAAAAACTAAATAACGAAAAACACCAAAACTGAAAACAAACACGAAAAATTTAGACATTGTCATTCAGCCACCAATACCTGGATTGCGCCGTCTCAACTCGATCAGCTTCAACGAATCTAGCAAATGAGTATCTCCATTGAAATCGTTGGTCTCGTGAACTCAAATTCGGAGGATATTTTATCTTCTTATCGGTGGCCCGTCGATATATGTGATATATGACTGGGACGCCGTCAGAATCAAAAACATATCGATTCATGTCCAAATACACGAATGCTTCTGGAGGAATGAAGCCAGTAGCGAGGCAAGTCGCTATATACCCGTCTGTAGGGTGGAACGGCTGTGAAATCCAAGGGTTTTCACTCACAGTCACAGATCTTGCGATATGATTCCGAAGAAGCTTCAATATGAAGATATCGACTCTAGTCACTTCAGCAGTTTGATAAATTCTTCTATTCGATATATAATGTTTCCAATCCGTCTCAGGCTTTCTGTACAAACCAGTACATGCACGAAGACATTTCCTTTCGAAAACTCTTAATTTTTCCATAGTACTAGCACTCTGGTTGTACCAGATCTGACATCCATATGTCAAAACTGGTCTAACCAGTGTCTTGTAACAGATAATTTTGACCTTTTGATCAATGTATCTAGAATGAAAGAGTTTTCGAAGGGCCATGACTACTTTAAGTGCTTTACTGAGCATGATTTTCACATGTTCAGTATAGTACAGATACTGATCGAGATAAACACCGAGGTATCGAACACAGGATTTATGTGGAATTCGTTCTGAACTACCCTCGCCAGCCATGATGTGGAAATCTTTCCAATTACGTTTCAGGTCTTGACTGACCCCCTGCAGCGTTGTCCGAAACAAGATTGTTTCACACTTCTGCGCATTGATTTTCATTCGCCAATTGTCAGTGTACAGCTGTACATCATTGAACATTTTTTGGAGATTGCTCTGAACTATTGTAGCTTTTCGGTCAGCCGTGTAGATGATCAGATCATCAGCAAACGCTACCAATGATCGCTTTGGCGAGACGTTAAAATCAAAGCCGTTCAATAGCTTGCGAATGAAGATTGAGAAGAGCAGAGGCGCAGTAACTGTTCCCTGCTGTAGACCATTCAAGACCTTGAACTCGCGCATTGTTGTCAGATTTCCATCGGTTACAACAAACGATTTCCCGTATAACATATTACACATCATGGCGACAAGGTGTCTGGGGAACTTGTCCTGAAGAAGTTTAAAAATAAGTCCATCTAACCATACCGTATCGAAGGCTTTCTCCATATCAATGAGACACGCTCCAACACATTGTCTATCATTTAGTTTCCAACAGATGTCTGAGGTTACTTTCGTTATTGCATGTGTGGTCGAATGCCTGGCACGAAAACCAAATTGGCAATTCGGCATCAACTCATTTTCCTCAATGTGGGCGTTTAATGCTCTGTTGAGTATCACTTCAAACACCTTGCTGATGTTAGGCAGCAAGCTGATTGGGCGATAGCTTTTCGGGCATGAAGATTCTTTTCCTTTCTTCAAGATCGGAAATACCTTAGCCTTTTTCCACTCATTTGGGAAATATGAATTGCTCAACATGTTGTTGAACAATATGCAATAGTTCCTAATAGCAACCTCAGGCAAATGTCGGAGAACTACATTTGGAATACCATCATTACCACATGATTTCTTGTTGTTTATCTTGCGAAATATGAAACACAAGTCTTCATAGCTGACAAAATAATCAATAAGATTCAAGCTCGGTATGAGGTCAGATGTTAATGTTTCATTGAAATGAAGAATTGATTGGCCGTTCAGGCTTGATTTGAAGTCGGAAACTTTTGCTTCAACGACCTCTGAAAAAATGTCGTTCCCTCTCTCAGGGTTTGGTAGATGAACCAATTCGAAATGTGTTCCAATCAGGGCAAGTTTATCCAATCCTTCACAAATAATCCTGTTTCCATTTCTATCCGGAGTCGTACTATCAATTTCGATACCAGCCCTATCGAGAAGATTTATCTCATCACTAGTGACTTCAAGATTCGATACCTTCACTCGAGACTTCTTGCGGAATATGCTATTCACTTTCGCGAACACGCCGTCTGGGTCCTGTGGGCTAATACCCCTCAATTTTTCCGCCCATTGATTGCTGACCTCACTCCTGAAGTATGACCGGATTAAGTTCCGGACATTCTTCAGATGTAATTTCAACAAAGACAACGAGGGATGGTTGTAGTCCAAAAATCGTCGATAAATATTGTTGACGCGTGTGAGAAGGAGGCTTTTCAATCTTTTCAACCTTGCGATGGTTGGTGTTTCATATCCTTCCATATTGTTTCGATGTTTAATCTTGGGAACTACTTTCTCAATCGTTTCCAACGTCAGCTTCTCTAACTTCGACAGATAGACATCTATTTCATCGTTAGTTAGATTTCTGTCATTAGGAACCATTGAGCAAGAGTTGCCGCCATCAGAAGGGGGACATTGCTTCTGGTACTCCCGATTAAACTTCTTTTGAAACTTTCCCCAGTCTGTTCTTTTGAAATTCAACCGATGATTTTCATGTTGAACTGGAATGAGGAAGAAATCATCCCTGTGATGATTGATTTCCATTACGATTGCGTTATGGTCGCTATCATAAGGAAGTACCTGCAGTTTCCGTTGAGGACTATTAAAGCTGAATTCGAGTCTTGCGTCAGCAATGCAGAGGTCCAAATATGAATTTGTCCTAGGGTATGTTGGGAACTCCGACCCATATAGATTGCACCTGTATTCAATTTGGTTCTCTGTTATCCACGATTTCAGGAATACACCTCTTGGATTATTGGTGGCGTTCAGCCATGATGTATGCTTGGCGTTCAGGTCACCAGCAAGAATATAATAGTTATGCAGCCTGTTCAATTCGAGTATTTCGAACAAGGAATTGAGTTCCTCCTTGAGCTTGAGAACAGTTCCACCAGTTGCATAGGCAGAGATAACGAAGAGGTTATCCCCACCTGGCAGTGAGATTTTGATAACGGACACTTCAAGAGATTCAAAGCTTTTGAATTCGACTTTTTCAATATTTTGGAAGCGATAGGGTCTTCGAACCAATATCCCGGTGCCACCTCCCCCATCACCTGTTACCCTATCGTTTCTTACGAACTCAAAATCCTTGAATCCCATGGAGTGCCATGAACTGAGGTGGGTTTCGGTGAGAAGCAGTATGTCAGGCTTTTGTCTGGCAATGAATTCAAGGAGATAATCACGCCGATGTAAAGTAACAATGGAGTTGACGTTGATCGAGATGAGACGAATCCTATCCATGGTAATGTGGCTGGATGACAACTTATTTGGAGGCATTTGAAAGCCCTAAACGCTGAAAAACAATGTTAATTTTCGAATCTTGTTTATCGATTCGCTCCGATAAGGAATTTAGTTGTTGATAAATTTTAAGGAGCAGCTCATTATTGCTACTTACATTATTTATTTTATTTACATTGTCTGCTGGTCCTCTCGCAGCAAGTGCAAATGACACCCCGGGCTTGACGAAGTTGGTAGGTATCGAACTGCGGTGTGCTTGAATTTGTTTTGATGTGACTTTAACCTTTGCATCTTGATACCGGGGGCATCCTCGATATGATGCTGGATGACCAAAGGCACCGCAGTTCACACAACATAGTTTTTCTTTTGGCTCCGCCTGAGCCAATTTGCACTCGCCGGGAACATGGATGTCTTTGCATTTCACACACCTATATTTCATGGCGCAATTGGCAGCCGAATGCCCGAATCTTTGACACCTGTAGCACTGGTTGACCTCACTTTTCTGGAGGCGTTCCCACCTCACCACGCGGAAGTTCAAGTACCGTATTTTCTGCAGCGCACTCGAACTACTTTTGCTGGAAATTTGGACTAAGTAGTGAGGCAAGTTTTTGCGCTCCACAATCGATCTTCTCGTTGCAAAATTTTTAACTGAAATAAACTGTATTTCTGGTGCAGCTTCTTGCAGCACCTGAAGGAGATCGATTGTGTCCTCACCACAGTCCAGACCCTTCAATAAAAAGGTTTGGTTCTTCTCGCTTTTCGGGGTGTACGTGAAATGTGGAACATCTCCAGAATTTAAGGCACTTTTTGTTGCCTCGAAATCAACCAGCGACTTTGTCCTTATTGTCAACTTATCGGCATTGACTCTTTTTATCTGAAAATCTTTTAGTTTATTTTCGGCTGCCAGAAGCCGAACCATATCTTTTCCCGTTTGCCCAAACACATTGATTGGTGGGACTTTCTCTTTTTTTTCATTAATGTTAACGGACGGACCAGCAGACGGACCAGCAGACAAACCTTTTGGTTTTTTCTCCCGGTTTTTAACTCTAAGATATTCAATGAAATCACTATCTAATTTTGACGTTTTACCTGTATCCTCTTCAACGTCCATTGTTTCTTCCAGACCAGCTAGCGCTGCATAATAATTCTTGCTTTCGTTTGCGCCTCCTGCGCTGAGGACATCCTCTTGATGAGCTTCCTGTGGCTTCTTAATTTTCTTTTCTTCGGTTTTTGGGTTTGTTTGTCGGCCTTTCTTGCTTTCGTTATCCTTGTTGAACGTTAACGTTCCAACAAGTGCTTCCAAAGATTTAACTCGCAGCTTGAGTTCTTCATTTTCTTTTTCGATTTTTTCAGCTCTATCTTTTTCGTGGATAAGCTGTTCGATTTCCGTAACCGATAGGATTGTCGGTTTTTCTGCTTTATTCTCGTGACTTCTTTTTAGTTTTTTTTCGCCCATCATCATTGGCAGTGGGCATGATCCTGATTGATGGCTGAAGCCATCGGGCTCCTCCATCTCGTCGCTTTCGCAGCGAGACTGGAGGGAATGTTCTCAGACCGGGACTTCCCTTGAACGTATTTCCACTTTTGATATTTCTTCAGGAAATGAATTTCAGGTATTCGATAAATGCTCGAATAATATCGACGGTGATAGTTTTCCCAATAAAATCAAAATTTGCTTTTGACTGGCTCGTAAAAAAATATTGCAATTGTTTGAAACTGACTTTTGCAAAAAATTAATTAATTTTTAAAATTAATGACAGGAGCGATTAAAAACACGTCTACACGCTACGAGTGCTAGACGTAGAATCCTTAAAAACACGTCTACACGCAACGAGTGCTAGACGTAGAATCCTATCTAGCAAATGAGTATCTCCATTGAAATCGTTGGTCTCGTGAACTCAAATTCGGAGGATATTTTATCTTCTTATCGGTGGCCCGTCGATATATGTGATATATGACTGGGACGCCGTCAGAATCAAAAACATATCCATTCATGTCCAAATACACGAATGCTTCTGGAGGAATGAAGCCAGTAGCGAGGCAAGTCGCTATATACCCGTCTGTAGGGTGTATTTGGACATGAATCGATATGTTTTTGATTCTGACGGCGTCCCAGTCATATATCACATATATCGACGGGCCACCGATAAGAAGATAAAATATCCTCCGAACTTGAGTTCACGAGACCAACAATTCCAATGGAGATACTCATTTGCTAGATTCGTTGAGGCTGATCGAGTTGAGACGGGGCAATCTAGGTATTGGTGGCTGAATGACAATGTCTAAATTATTCGTGTTTATTTTCAGTTTTGGTGTTTTTCGTTATTTAGTTTTTGAGTTTCAGCTCATTATTGCTACATTTAGTGTTATTGTTTATTTTTGTTAAAAATTAGGGATAGGTTAGGTTTATATTGTTTATTATATTAGGTTAGAGATAAGGTAAAACGCTTAGGTTAGGAACATAGTTATAGATTTGTTTAGTATAAGATAAAGTTTTTGACTGCATTTATTAGAATTAAGTTAAAACATATTAGGTGTAGGATCAAAGTTCACTGTAGTGTTAAGATGATAAATAATTTTAGGATAGTGTTGGTTGGTTTTTTCTCCTTTTTCCAATTGAATTCTAAAAATATGTAATAATCCTAATTAATTGAATTTGCTATAGTTTTTTTTGATGAAATGTTTTAATGATAACGTATAAATTTAGAGAGCCATTTGGGCCATTAAGTTTTGTATTGATATCGTTTGGAATTTGCTTTATATTCTTTTAAAATTTATAACGATCAGTATTAAATAAAGCGCTTTTGACTTTGACTTTGACTTTGAGAGCCATTTGGGCCATTAAGTTTTTTGATTGTTATTGTTTGGAATTTGCTTTATATTCTTTTAAAATTTATAACGATTAGTATTAAATAAAGCGCTTTTGACTTTGACGTAGAATTCATTAAAAACACGTCTACACGCCATTAAGTTTTTGTATGTTTATTGTTTGGAATTTGCTTTATATTCTTTGTAAATTTATACCGATTAATATTGAATAAAGCGCTTTTGACTTTGAATTTGATAGAAACAAGTTAAAACATATTAGGTGTAGGATCAAAGTTCACTGTTGTGTTTAAATTATAAATAATTTTAGGATAGTGTTGGTTGGACTGGATCACAATCAGCGAAAAATGCGATTTGAACAAATTAAATAAATAAGTTTCGTTGCAATATATCATTATCATTATATTATTCTTACCAGTGCTAAGACACATTTGCATAAAGTGTAATTACAATTTCCACACATCCATCATACAATTCTAAACTTTTTTTCAAAAATATATAGCCATATTTTTATAAAGATTTCTTTAAAAATTGACTTTCCAATGAACATGTTTTTTATTACACAAGACACCATTTAAATTGATATAAAATAGCAAATAAACATTTGGATCTACGCAAAAAATTTTCACACTTGTACAATTTCATATTAGTTACTTATCTTTGGAAACTCTTGCGACAAATTACACTATTCTCAAGAGGGTGAATTCAATTATAAAGTTTTACTTTTCTTACGCTGCTACATGTTACAGTACTACACAAAACGGCGACTAACTTTAATTTTTTGAAACTTAATTACGAAACAAGCACATTCATTCATTCTCTTTATCCCTCTTTTATTTGTAATTTGTACGAGGTGCGATATGGTCACACACCTGTTTATTTATTGATGTAATAAGTTGGCTTATGTGTTTCTCAGGTCCTTGACTTGTTCGTCAGGACACGCCATTTGGTAGAGGAATTGCACTAAGGTTCGTGTTGGCCTGCCAGTCATACGACCCTTAGCCAAATATGGCACTGCGTTCGAATGAGACAACATTCCAACACCCCTTATATCCAGATGTGCCCAATCGGTGCAAGGTACGAATTCCTAATAAAAAATCATGGCAACTTTTCGTTAACTTTTGAAAAATATTATAAACTATCACATTAAAAGAACGAAATGAAATAAAAATGAAATAAGCCATCAATATGACATACCTTTAATACGGCTGCGGCTAAACATGCAGAAGCATTCCCGTGGCCTCTATTGCTTACATCGACGCTGAGGTAATCTGCAAGGATTCTGTTAAAATATTGATTTCCTGTGAGGTATTTCGTTTTAAACTACCTTTCACTTTCTTCGTATAATATTGCCAGAGTGGTAAACGCCAAACACGATCGCCAGTTAAGGCTCCAGCCTTATGGAATTGCTTCCACACGTAGTGAGAGTTAGAAAAAATTCCGGCAGCTGAGCCTCCCAGCGACTTTGTTACACCGGCTAAAAAAAAGTTATTAATTTCGAAATTATGTTAGCCAATTTACTTTGTTTTCACATGAGATTGTAGCAACGTCAACTACTAGTTTTGGTTTATATGTATTCTGCGCATATGTAAGTGTGTCTGCCATTATTACGACGCCAGCTTTTGACGTATCCTGTAAATAATGGGTTAGCTTAAAAACCTATAAAAATTTATGAGAACTTACATGTATCGCAAGCGTCTTTCCATTGAGACATGTGATGATATCGCCAACCTTGTAAGCCATACCAGAGGGCATGTTTTCACAAAGTGGAACCACTCCAGTTATGTTAATGGGCAACGATAAAGCAGATGCAGCACGAATGGTCGCGACTACTACTGCCGCGCCCGCCATACACCCTCGGCAGTCGGAAAGTTCTTTCGGCGATCGCAAGCACAATCCTCCGCTATTGAACGTTAATCCTTTTCCAACGAGTAATACAGGACGTTCATCGGTGGATGCACCGCAATAAGTCATTTCAAGGAAAATTGGTGGCTCACATGAACTTCGAGCAACGGTTAGAAAAGAATTAAGACCCTGAGTCTCAATCCAATCCATATTCCGAACTTCGACATTGACGCCACAGGGGCACAAGGCATCAACAGCTGCCTGGGCAAAGGTCGATGGCGTCATTTGGTTAGCCGGCGTATCGGTTAAACGCCTTGCCAAGTTCTGCGCTTCAGCCTTGAAAAGACCGCGCGTCCAAGAATCTACGTCTGGCGATTCATAGAGATCTAATTTTGGTACTGGTTTGCGGTCCTGTTTGCGCTTATTGTCTTGATATAGCCATACTGCTAGTGCTGCACCCTCGGCAGCTTGTTCGGGGTATTCCATGCCATCAACATTAATTGATGTGCAACCTTGCTTTTGTAATTGCTTCGCTCCAACTGCTGCTGCTATTCTTGCGTTTTCCTTAAACCCAGAAATGAAGTTTTAAGGGATAATTCTCCAGTGAAAATTGGCCATTCTATTGATAAACACTCACCATGCCCTCGTCGATAGCCTCTAACTCGTTATATCCTACTCCGTCACGTCCGAGGCCAACGACAGCAACTGAACGAAACTCTTGATCCACATTATTAAAAACTTTTCCCCTGCCAAGTGAGCCATCAATGGCAGCTCTATGAAAGGATTAAATAAGAAAATGATCAAGATGCACGGATAGATCTCACTCTCTGCATAGTTCACTTAATTTTCCTGATACTCTATCATCAAATTTCTCCCCACATGTAGTCAACTTGGGTTCATCTGTATCAGATTCTTTCTCGAACATACCAACTACTAATCCTTTCTGAAAAACAAATAACATCAGCACAGCTTCCACAGACTCCATATGATCACACGACTTACAAGACCCCCTTTCGTACATCCTTCAACATCTGACGAGAATTTCCTTACTGCCGCTCTACCACCGATCAGATAGAGAAGTCTAATTTTCACTAGGTTTTTAAAATTACTCGATGCCAAAAAAGCCATTTTATGTTATCAATAGATGGTTTCTTATTAAAATAGATTGGAAAATGCGTAAATATTGTAAACACCGGTAAATTATTTTAATTCGAAATGATAAATGTTCACAAACGTTTTGATAGCACAGAAACAAAATTTTACTGATTATTAAAAATAAATGAATGACTCCAAGCTTACCCAGTTCAGATAAAAAAACAATCCGACGCATACGTAAGCAATGTGAAAATTCTAAGCTTACTACAATTACATAAACTGTTAAATATTTATATTAAATATCATTTGAGAACAATCAAATCAAAATCAACCAATCAAGTGAAAGCAATTGTAAATTTATTGAAATTGAAAATGAGAGTTTTTTATGTGAATTTTTTCTAACCGAACAGGGAACTGATAATTTACAAAGCTCTCTATGAACTGAATTTTGTTTATATTTTGAAAAAAGTTTAGATCGGTCTAATTGATTTTTTTAATCGAGTATACAATGATAGTGGGGGACAAGTAGAAAGGTATATTTTATTCATACAGTAGAGAATGATACAGTTTTGAATGTTGTATTGCCGCATGTTTTTTTAAAGGTTTGACAGCAAATATGATTTTTACGACAGTTATACATGATAAGAAGTTGGAATTTAGAACCAATATAGATTTCAATTTTTTGCCATATTTGTTTTAGTAGCTATATTTTTTTTAATTCTCTACAACTCTCTTCATTGCTCTTTCTTCGTCGCACAACGCTCACCACTTTCCATCCGTTTCATCTAGTGTGAAGGATTTTATCCATAGATTTCCACATGATATTATTATGAAGCATAGAAATATATAATTAATAAGTAACGAGAGGTGACATCTTCATTTTGAAACTACTTCGAAATCATATCGCTAAGTATGTAACGGTGAGCGTAAACAACTGGATTTTGCAGCCGATCAGCCCTACATACGGGTGCATAGGGACATGGCCCACCTCTGGCTTCATTTCTCCAGAAGCATTCGTAGATTTAGATATGAATCAGTATATTTTTTTGATTGTGACGGTGTTCCGGTTGTATATCACATACATATGTAGATGAGACACCGATAAAGAAGATAAAATATCATCTGAATATCAGCTCACTCGCTGGGTTTGTTGAGGTTGCTCGGGCTTAGGCGGTATTAGGATAAGATAAAATATTCAATTAGAATCTACCTTAATTACAAGGTAAAATATATTAGATGTGAACTAAGAGTCCACTATTCCGTTGTGTTCTCTATATGATAAGGTTTTTCTAATAGAGCTGGTTGGATTTTTCTCCTTTTTCCAATTAACGATAATATGAATTAATTTTAATTTGATGAAAATATATTTTTTTGGTTAATTTTTTTAATCGCCATATTGTTTAAATTTAGAATACCAAATGGACCATCAAGTTTTTGATTGATGAAATAAAGCGCATTTGGCTTTGACATTGAAAAATATTACCGTGTCTTACCATCCATACAATCGTACCTTAGAATGAAACATCTAGGTATTTTTATAATAAACAATTGAATCAAAATAGATAATAGGCTCAGACTAATACAAAGACTCTTGTCTGTTCCTTATAGGATTATATACCATTGTGTCCTCTTGTTGTATTCTGTATTGGTATACGGGTGTAACTCATGGCACTTATTTTAAGTTATAAGAATTAAAGATTCTTATAACTTAAAACAAGCATACAAATCATCGTTATAACGTAGCCTCCACTCTGTTCCTTGTTTCACTGGGCTGTAGATTTTCCAGAGCACTTTGCGTTCAAATATGTCCATTGCCTTTTCCAATTCGCTACTCAGGGTCCTTGTTTCACTTCCATATAACAGCACGGGTTTGACTAGTGATTTGTAAATAACATATGAAGCATATTTTACTTCTGTGCAACTCTGGAACTTAGAATGTGATGTACGGAGTAATAGGCTTTATTTGCGGTGTTTACGCGGGATCCAATCTCTTCCTTTTTGGCACCTCTTTTATTCAGGTTTGCGTTAATATACACTAAATAATCCACGCCAGATTTTGTCGGACTGGAGTGTTCTATCTCTGTTGAGTCATGCATTTAGTTTTCGTTTGATTAATTTCTGGACCGATCGGTTTGCTTCAGATGCTAGGCTCAAAAATGCTCCTTTGGCATCTGTGATTAAACGTGCCATTATGTTGACGTCATCAGCATACGCTACCAATTGTATGGACTTGAACATTAGTGTTCCAGAGGCTTAAGCTGTTGTTTTTCTGATGACGTGTTCCAGCGCAATATTCCAGAGTATTTAGGCAAGCCTTTCCCCTTACTTTAACCCTGATTCTATTTTGAAGCTGCTCGTTTGTTCGCCTGGGACTCTGTGTTTAGCATCGTAACTTTATTTTTTATTTTGTTGAGACGCTAAAATCAACCTTTATTTTGTACAATGCACTTTTGTCGACACTGGCGTATGCTCCACAATGGGTTGTTGCATGGCGATGTTATAATCCCAGTGCTTCTTGAGATCTTGTTTGACTGAGAATATTTGGTCAATTTCATATAGACCGTCCACTTCGAAAGCCTCCCTAGTACTTACCTGTAATACTTTCGTAGTGCGGCTTTAAGTTTCTTTTGTATGGATTTGGAGCGCAATTTATTTGACCTACACAGTAAAGTGATGCCTCTTTAATGTGCACACGTTAACGTGTCTCGCTTTATGTGAACAGGAAATATACTTTTTCGCCTGCTTCTCTGATCATGTTCTGCATATTAGCCGATGGAGCAGGTTATTTAGATGAGGACCACCCTCTGGAGCGATTCCGCTCGTATTGCATTTATTATTTATTTATATTATTAATTTTATTTTACAAAATAGCTAATATAAAGTATAATAAATGCAATAATAAACTAACAATACTACTAGAATAGAAAAAAAATAAGAATATAAAATACTAATAAAGTATTAGGAGCTAAGGAAAAAGATACGTAATGTACTTTTAAAAGAGAGCCCAGCTGGAGTTCATTTTTGCGCCGTTTCCTTGCATTCTTCATCGTATCAGCCTTTCCTACTTTTCTTTAATCGATGCCTCAAGGCCTCTTCAACCACTTCTGTTACCCGTATCTCTTACTGTCTTCCACAAGGTATTTATCTTATTGTTATGAGCCGCCTGACGGATGGATAAACAGACTGACGCACGGATGAAAAGAACGACAGTGAACGGAAATAAACTTAAAGAAACAGTAGTCAAACTCCCCCGAGGTGGTTGGCAGTGACAGCTTCTGACGAAAAAGAAGCCGGTCACCTCGCCCAAAACTACTTGCTTTCAGAGAAAAATTGGTGTTAAAGTTGTGACAGCTACACGTCAAGTTTCCGTAAGCTAGGTAGAGGCGAGTGGTTCACTTTGACACCATATGGTTTCCCTCCTTTGTCCTTGTAATGCAATGACCTTCTTCGGAGGTTTTTTTCTTTTGTTTGATGTTTGCATTCGTCTCAAGCTTCTGTGTCCGCTTACCTTGGTGAGTAAAAGAAAATTTCAAAGATAATAGAAATTGCTCGGGATATCTGATAACGTTGAGTAGACATGATAAATGTAGTGTAGCTTCGTGGTACGACAAGATCCCACACCATATGATCCAGCAAATAGCTAACCGACAAGCACGAGTACGCCATCGTAAAGCGAAGCTAGTTCGCTGAGTTCGGTCTTATTTATAGCTCACTGATGCTTGTGCCAGATCATCGGCACCCATATCTGTCATGGACTTATCCATAACAAACACAACATCATAACTGCTTTCTTCCGCCTGCGGTGATATGTTGAAGTGATTTTCCAGCACTAACATATGTGGACGTTTCCGAACTATCGTTTAACTTATGTTTCTGGTACATTGATATAACCGACCTATCTGTTTACAGCTTTTAGAGATGCATCATCGGAACTTGACCCTTATAAGGTAGTGGTTCAAATCACAGACAGTGCTGCAGAATAAGCGCTTGTCGAGAATGCTGGTGGCCGCTCGTTTTTATATGATGATTTGGTTGAATATGCAACCATCTGGGGATACCCACGTTCTCTTGTGAATCTCTCAGTGTGATAAGTGTGTAGAGCTTATTGTGAGGCCACTGCTAGTAGCGAAGTCTAACAGGCATTGCCCGTTATTGCTGGTTCCTGCATGAAGATGTGCTCTCCAGTTGTTCATCTATGCGCCGTTTCCCGACTGACTATTGCACTGAAGTCACCCAGAATAATTTTAATGTTATTTGATGGCAAAGCATCAACAGTGCATTCCAGTGTAATGTAAAATTCATCTCTAGTTGTCTCCTTCTTTTCTCTTTCAGTGCGTGACAGTTGACAGGCCAGACATTAAAGAATTTGGTCTTGACGAATTGCACAGATCCTTTTGTTAACGGGCTTGAACTCGGTGACAATTGGTTTAAAGGCACTGTCCACAATGAAAGGCTCTCCAAAATCACTGCTTCCTCACTCTGATTGTACCAGATCTGACATCCAGATATCAAAACTGATCTAACCAGGGTCTTGTAACAGATAATTTTTATCTTTTGATCAATATATTTTTGTTCCCCGATTGTCGGTGACGAGCTGCACATTATGAAACATTTTTTGAAGATTGCTCTGAACTATTTTAGCGTTTTGGTCGGCCTAATAGATGATCAGATCATCAGCACACGCTACCAATGATCGCGTTGGCGAGATGTTAAAATCAAAGCTGCTGAAAAGCTTGCGAATGAATATTAAGAAAAGCAAAGGCGCAGTAAATGTTTCCTGCTGTGGACCATTCAAGACCTTGAAGTTGCGCATTGTCGTCGGATTTCTATCGGTTAAAACAACCGATTTTCCGTACAATATATTGCACATTATGGCGACAAATTGTCTGGGGAACCTGTCCTGAAGGGGTTTAAAAATTTGCAATGATTTTAGTAAATCGCGTTCCTTCTTTCGAGAGGTTTCCCGAAGGAAATCTAAGCCGACCTCTCATCGGCTCTAGACGTGAAATCTTGGAACGTGGCAACGGACTGTACCGATTTAAAACGCAGCTTTCACTGACTCTACTTCAACTTACGTTACTTTCGTTTCGATGAAAAAACTACAAAAAACCGCTAAACAAAAAGTAAGCGCTCCCAAATATTAACGACGCAGTGCCCGAAGTAACCTGCTCGAATCCAAAACCGAAAAATCTAATCTAACAAAAAAACGCAAGACTCAAGTTATGGCACCGCGTACTGACCGCAACTCGAAACCAACAATTCACGGATTACCGAAACCCTTCCCTCTCGCCAGCATACTCACCTTTTGCCGAAATTAACCTTCTGAAAGGGAACGGGATCGCTGGAAAGGAAGGACGGTGATTAAGTTAGCAATTCATTTTAATATTTTCTACATAGAGATTTCCAAAATATAAAATTTACAAGCGGAAAGTAAAATGTTTCCTTTATTACAGCACGATTTCTAAATAGAGCTATACACATTCAGGAGAGTTATTATCGACTAAAGTGGCCTCTCATCTTAACTAAATTAACATGATAAAATAATTGTTTTCTTAGTTTACGTAAAAATTATACAGTAACAAAAGCTGCGTTAGATAACTAAATGAAACTGAAGCTGGCAATGCAATTCCTCAACATTCTTCATGTTGAGTAATTGCATTCAAAACTAAAGCGTTGAATTTAATCATTCTATAGTAACATCAAGTTTAAATACTTCTCAAGCAAATATTTCAGGTATAACATGAAGTATACAGCTGCTGTATTTGATATCTGAGTCCAAAAGACTAGTTTGGAAGCTACACTCTTGCCAATTTGGTGCACATTCATAATACAATAAGAGTATCTTTTTTTTATAAATAAGTAAAAACAGTCTTCTTTCCGATTAAATGCGGATATCCAAAAATCAATTATTACTGCAGAGTGTTCCATGTGCTAGGAAATGTTTAAAAAATAAACAAAATTTTATCGGGGTAGTTGTTAATTGGTAATTGTTAAGACAAAGCTCTTTAAAAAAAGTCCATTCCATGAAATGAACAGTGGTTCTACAATCTTTGCATCGTTCTCATACCAATGGGGTAGTATATTAATATGATTATAGCTCATTTCCTTGACTCCCATCTTTCTTCAACGTGCTTAAAGAAGCAGCAAATATAACTTGCACCTTTGTGATTTTTCAGATGCCTGATATACGAAATGTTCCAAACTCCACTGATTTTTTAATTAATTTACGGAATGCACTTCCAATTTCATATTCCGATGTAGATGACCCCAAATTTCCCACGTAGACTTGCATTGAAGATTAACTTTACCACATGGTTGAGTCAGACTGCCACTTTGACATTCCCCGGCAAAACAGACGTGGGCTGGGAAGTCGTCCAAACTGACGTGAGATAGGAAGTCATATGGTAGCAAATTTGCATAGGTATTAGTCGCGAGTGGCGTAGGGCTGATTCATTACATGTAGCCATATCCTTAATTCATGATTTCACTTCTTCTTTGTCTTCAACTATTTGCAGTTTACATCTGCCATCTGCGGAGCCTTCTTGATAATGTCTTCTTTTGTTGATGATTACCGCTAGTTTCGTGTTTAACGCCTCCTCGGGTTTCCCCAACAGTGCAAAGGCCTCAGGATTCTCCATACCAGTAATCCCGAAGTTGTCTTGGGATTCTTCGCTTTTCTTGATGTATCGAAGTAAGATAATATTCAGTATAAATTCTAGGGTCGATTGCTTCGACTATATAGGCTTTTTTCGATAAAAATTAACTTTGAACTGATGTTTTAAAAAATTAATTTGATTTTTGAAAACTTTTGATAGAAGGGATTTAAAAAGACATCTGTACGCAACGAATACTAGACATAGAATTAATATAAATGAGCTTGTCCATATTCCTTTCAATAAAAGCCAGCTTTCCAATACCAGCTGCTGACATACAGGCCCAAACCATTACGCTGCCACTACGTCATTCCGTTGGAGCCAAATATATTGAATTTAAACTCATAAGCAAAAATGACGGCTTCTAAAATAACAAATCCTTTGAAATATGGTCAGTTGCGAAGTTCAGGCGGCTTTATCAATTATTGTCATTTATAAATGGCTTGTCCCCAAGAACTTGGCCATTAAAATTATGATTTCTTAGCACACGGCGCCTGGTTTCAGCATTGTATTTTTTACCAATTCCAGTAAATACTTCAACTGTCGTTTCTGTCGTTGTTTTCCAATCTTTTTTCATTGGAATTTTAATGCTGGACTGACGGTGAGCTTCACATAACAATTCCGCTTATTTCGCGGTGAGATTCACCATTTTTAAAATGCTGAACTACAAATTCTCGCTACTCAAGTTTTCTTCTGCAACCCATAGTAAATATGAAAAAGCTATCGCAAATAAACTATTTTTTTATAATTGAAATTATAAACACCCAATAATTAAAATAGCGAAAAAACTCGGATATTGAGCGAGCACAATTGACGCTAGGAGACAAAGAACTAACTGCATCAAATAAGCTGTGAGCAATACTATGCATCAAAAAATCAAAAAAAAAATTCATTTTGAAAACTGCATCAAAAGATTTATAAAATTCAAGTTATTTCCATAAGGACAACAGTTCGATTTTTATTGAAATGCATCAAATAAGCTGGCAACAACTATATCTATATATATATATATATATATATATATATATATATATATATATATATATATATATATATATATATATATATATATATATAAATGGTACTTCATATTTTTCTGTGGTGCACAGATCGGTACAAAATGTCTGCCCACGGTTATTGCTTAGCTTAGTTCGAATTTTTCTTTAGAAAAATATCATCTAAATCGTTTCATTAGGCACTGAATTTCGGTTTATATTCGAAGCCAAAAACTTTTGCCGCAAAACTTTTGTCTTTGTATGGCATTAAGCATTTATTGTTTATAATGCCTGTTTTAGGTTTTCGATAATTATTGTTATTCTATTCTTCGAACTCTTCTTCTTCTTCTGTTTAATGAGCATATCTAAGAAGTTTCCACATTGCGTATAAGAAATCAATATAATAACTTATTTTCAATTTAATAATTTCTTAGAAGTCGCTCAGTGAATTAAAAAATCCCAACGGGCCACACTAGCGCCTCAAATGTTATCGTTGTCGAAACTGATAACTAACTAACCATCTGCTCGATTTTGACAGGTGTAATTGCGCTGTCAGAATTCTCTGCTGTGGAAATCTTTCTCCGCGAGACACATGTGAATTACGAGTGCCGCGGTTTTCACTAAAAAGTATTTCGTTAAGTGTGGGTAAATTGATTAGTTATAGTGGAAAATTTTCGGCGCATTATACAAACTGTGTAAAAGTACAAAACGAAATATTTTTCCGTAAAAAGAGTCCACGTACGATTATTTGTTGCATCAAAAGACCATATTTGGGGGAAAAAATCGATTTAGAACGCATATTCATGAGATTTTTATAGCCTTGGAAACATTTATTATTTACATGTTTCTATATTTATAGAAATAAAGTGATAGGAGTATGAGTTTCTAGGTTATTCTAAGCGATTTCCTGTTCTTGGTTAATAAAAATAAGT